>JAQIUQ010003276.1:286906-479316 GCA_030378365.1 Hybognathus amarus
GCAATCAGGACAAGCCAGGTACCAGTTTGTCACGGCAGTCTAGATTCCAGGTCTCTCCTAAGCCAGAGCTGTCAGGTTACACGTCTTTCTAGTCTTGGTTCCAAACCTTTGAAGCAACGCAGTAGAATCACTTCAAGCTATGAGTCTGATGCAGTCTTTCCAGCCTGGCTTTCAAGATCCAGCACCTCTGCACTCTCGGACTACTCAAAATAAGCATTTGCCTCCAGGCATATTGAGGTTGTTGCATCAAGTGAAATCATAGCTGCGTGCTTTGTATTGTTTTTGGAAAAAATAAACAAACCTGTAATTTAAGTGTCTACTGGGAGTCTTTGTATTGTTAGTACTTCATTAGCATGACCTCATCTGTTTAACATAATCTGGTTTGTTTTCTCCTATTTTTACATATGGAGAGGTTTTGGTTGATCAGATCAAAAATGTATGCTTAAGTGTAAAGTTGTCTAAAATGTTGAGCTTATTCTTTCAACAACTTCCAAAAAGTAGTTGCAAACGCCTGTGTTCAAATGGTCATAAATGACAAACTGACCCAATGCACTAACATTATGGGACTGGTTGCAATGTCTCAATTTTGTTGTTTTTAATGGTTTCCTACATTCTGTGCATCTAGCTGATTTGTTAATAAACCCAAATGAAAGCATGTAAGACATGTTGCATGGGACTTTTATTATGATGTTTGTGTTTACTAGCAATATTTGAACATGTGTAATCAGAGTCTGAACTACTGTGACATGTAGGGAAATGTCATGCAGGTATTTTAAAACAAGTTCTTTAAGACTTGAGTTGATTTTTAAACATTTGTAAGTACTATTTGTCAAGTTCAAGTCTATTAAAGTGTGACTTGAGTTCAAGTCTCTAACATGAGTACCCATCTTTTGTGTGTACAGTACCGATGTCTTTGAAGGCCTGTTGTGCATGTATGTAACTCTCCCACGCCTCCTCCAGCTCGTCCAGCTCCACCAGAGCGAATCCCAGATTGCTGAAACACCGAACCCTGAGGCCCACGGCTTCCCAGAGAACCTGTGGACACGATGTGTTCAGGTGCACCAGAAATAATCATGCATTCATGCACCTCCATCCACCCAGCTGACAAAAATATGTTCTGAGAACTTTTTTGTTAACATTAAGTTATGAAAATGCCATTTCTGAAGACTTTCAGAACATTCTTAAATGTTTTTAAAATGTTTTTCTAGGGCTGGGTGACATATTGCTATATTTTTAAATAACTGAAAGGTTTCAGTCAAAAACTTTCTATGGTTGATGTTTATAAATAAATAATGTTTTGAGAACATTGTTAAAGACCATCATTGACTATAAAGCATGTTTTATTGGAATACCCTGCTTTAAGTTATAGTTTTATTTAGAAACTTCATAATTGCTTAAGTTTTCATATATTGCAAGACAAATGCTTAGAAATGTGTATATTTTAGGTCCCATTACAATTATTTAATAATCTTGTTCTGTGGGGTCATTTTAATCACTCAATATGAGCATGTCAATGAGTTTAGATGCATGATAGTACAGATGGAACAAAAATAAATGCATTGCCTTTTTACTGTGTGTATATAATTATGCATTTTCTTCTGCTGTTTGTGTGTCTCACCGTGGAGTGCCGCTGCCTCTCGGTGGAACCGCACAGCCTGCTGGTACTGACCCAGAGTGTTGTGGACGGCGCCCAGATTCTGCAGAACCACCGCCAGTCTGTGCGGTTTACATGCGACCAGAGGAAGAGCCTGCTCGTAACACTCGGACGCCTCGGAGAACAGCCTCATCTGAGAGAAACTCAAGCCCACCGTCGTTCAAGCAGCTTCCCTGTGACACAGGTGAGGATCACTTCATGCATTTCAACAGAATAATTCATCTGGGGTGTCAAGCTATTTTTTATATTTTTTTCTAAATGTCATAATCATTTGTTAACAAACAAGCATGCATTACTTCAATGAGCTTATTGAATCTGCATTAAATTATTACTTTGTTTAAATAAATACATATCTATCTAACTGTGACTTTGTATATATATTTCTTGTTTTCCTGAACATTGATGCATAAATATTGGGGTTCATTTTCATGCAATATAATGTCACAAGATTATTTTAGAGTTACTTAGAAAATATTTTTTTGTTTTTCTTCTAATTTGTAGTATACATCACTAATCGATCGTACTGAAGCACACACACTACCCAGGGTCTCCTGGTCGGGTATGTCGGCGCTCATCTCCAGGCTGTCTGTCAGCACACTGATGATGTCATCGGTGGTGTTGTGGCCGCTCTTCAGCATGAATTTCCCAGCATCCTTCAGTGCCAGTGCAGACGCAGGAGTGCTCCCCGCTGCTCTGTAGCTCTCAGCAGCTCGCCGGAAACTCTCCGCGGCCTCGATCCCACTCCTGCAACACACACACAGGTTTGCATACTTGTGAGGACACTGCATTAACTGCATTATTTCACTCACAATCTATAGGACAAAATAAATGCAGGCACACAGGACCAAACACAATTCGATAAAATGATTGACTACAGGTGAACTTTAAAAGGTTTTTGTGTTACCTCTCTCTTCATGTGGCAGCGAGCGAGTCTGACGCAGGTTTCTCCCTCGGCGCCGGCGTCTCCCTGCGAGCGGTACAGTTGCGCGGCCTGATGATATCTGTGTGTGGCCTGCGTGTGCTGTCCTAGCGCCTCGTGAGCCGCGGCCCGGTTAAACTGCAGGTCAGCGGTGCGCTCGCCTCGCTCTCCCGATCGCGACAGCACCTTCCAGCCCCTTCTGAGGATCACCCGCCTCCACGAGTGCAGCGCCCAGGTTCAACACACACGTCCTCTGAAGACTCTTCTCTCTGAGCTGAATAAGAGCATCAAGGATAGATTTATTTCTCTGGCTGGTGAGAGTATTTGTCTCTATACTGTATATATATAGAGAGAGTCAAACCAAAAATTATTCAGACACCAGTATATAATTTTTGATATTGTTCTACTAGAGTGTGTAGGACACTATAGTTCATTTCTGTAAGTGAGGAGATCAAAATAAAGTAAACTGTGACATATTACACCCAAATATTCTTCATACAGTGACGACCTGTGACATTATACACATTTGGGAGAAATAATGATTCCTCCACTTTGACGGACAAAACCAGTCAAATATCCACTGATCTGAGAACTGAGTTCTGCTCATATTCATCACCATTTTAATGTGAGAAATGTTAAAGGTATGTGAATACATTTTGGTTTGACTGTATCAATATAGGCATATTATTATTATATACATTTATATAATAATACATGTATTATTATTATTATTATATTGACTGTATATCAGTATCGGCTGATATATATGTTAATTTTTTATGTATATTCGTTATTGGCCCGATAAGAAAATTTGTCTGATATATAAAAGCCGATAAATAATGTATTCTTTCCTTCATCTCAGACGCTGATTCAACATGATGCTTTTGAATAGCTTGAAATATGATTGAAAACAATTTAAAAAAAAGGAAAATACAGTTCAGTGCAACATGTGCAGCGCAAATCTGTCATACAGGCTACATCAAAATATAACGAGAACATTATAATTGTGTGTTTGGGACATGGCTTTCATGATGAGACTTTTGTTTTTGTAATCAGCCTCTCAAAAATTATATACAAATTTGGATATATAGATTTATCAGCTAATATATCGGTTGTCGGCTTTCAAATATAAAGAGTTATAATATTTTGTGTTTCATATATATGTTTCAGTAACTAGTGTCAATCACAGGTGCATGATTCATTTATACCACAAGATCAAAAAATTACTGGTAAAGTTGACCTAAACATTATAACAAAAATAATGCTAATGAATCGGAAGTCTCACTCATTCACAGAAAATCGTGTTATGAGAGGTGGCTCATTAAAAGATCTACATTAATTGTGAAGTCACTTTTGGTTTCAGGGTGAGTTTGCATGGTTCCAGTACCGTAGTGGCGGCTCTCAGAGCGCTCTTGAAGCACCTCAGCGCGGCGGGATAGTCTCGGTTCTGCAGCGCTGCGTGTGCCGTCTGCGGTCAGTCTCTCGATCTCCACCTGAGCTTCTGTTCCCAGCACATCTGATCTGCTCCTCCGGCTCCTCTTCTGCTCACATGCGTCTCTGAGCGGAGACCCATCGCGAGGCCATGAACTCAGCAGAGGTCACAGGTGCGGGAACACACGAGGCTCAGCCTGAGACACGGAGAACGGCCACTCCAGTCAGCTTTACATGACACAGAGCAGCTTTACTGAGGGAACAGGAAATAATGCAACAGAGTTTGTGTCTAGAAGAGAATAGAGTCACAGTCCAGCTTAAGACAGATCCGTGATGCTTCATTTTGTTATAAAAAAGTTATTAATTTAGTTCATTTATAACTGCTCTGGAGAAAACCATGATGTCATTGTCCAGCTCAGTTCAGGAGATCAATAATATTGCTGGATATTAAATTAAATGCAAGCCAAAAGCAAAAGCCAACACATGAAAACCATTATAATTTCAGATTGAGGTGTTTGAAAGAAAAAAAAGAGATAAATGCCCACTGGTTACTAAAGTTACTGTGTTAAACTCACTTGTCCAAACTATAAACAATTGTGCTAATAATTAGACGTATGACATATCTGGGAGAATATCACATCTATTAATGTGTTCCTGAAGCAGTGACACCGTCATGGGTTCGATTCCCAAGGGATGCATGAACTGATAAAATGTCTAAGTCACTTTGTGTAAAAGCATCGGCTGAATGCACAAATTAGTTAATAGAAATTACTTTTACATGCTACTTTTATAATGAAATATATTTGACGTGATATTGAAGCTTTTTATAGTAAAGTAAATGGTACCCAGGGGGACTGTCTACAAGTTTTTAAGTTAAGAACCCAGTCGGCATCCCAGTGTCAGCCCGGATTCGGCCCACGTACGCCTTGAGTCCACATGTACCAGATGTGGGCCGGATCTGGGGGAAATAAATCATCAGATATCCCAGATATAACAGGGAACGTATCAGAACGTTTTCTCAAGGTTCTCCCAAAGTTATGAACAAACGTTCTTCCAGTAACATTAATAGAACGTTCCTTCAAGTTATCTGGTATTTAATCAAAATGCGTTATAATGATCAGACATGCAACATTATAGATTAAAAAATATTAAGCCAGGGTTAAGCATAATTTCGTGGGTTTGTTTAGATCGCGCTTACAGAAAGCCGCGAACTCAAGTAGGCTAATTTAAATATTTACGTACATGTTGTTATTTCTGTGAAGAAAACTTTCCTGGCTAATCAAAAAATAACGTTTTTGGAATGAAAAATTGTTAGCATCAGAACGTTTTAGACATTCGCGTGTTTTCTAATTGTTTCAGAACATGCAAAGGTAACGTTCCCTTATGTTTGCAAAATTATGAAATAGAACTTTTGCATAACCAAGAAAAAATGTTGAACGAACTTTCAGAATAACATATAGGCTACATAACTTACATATTAACGAAACCTTCTTGGAACAATTTTGTTCTTCTTGAACAGTTTTAAAGTGTGTGTTAATGACAGAGAGGATTATTCACACCACTAATGAATCATTCATCAGTCTTCTAGAGTGTCATTATAAACACAGTTACCACAGCAAACTAAACCCTCATTACACACACAGTAACACCGAATATAAAGAATAAAGCGCCATAAAACTCGAGTAAACAATATAATATAGTGAATAACACTAGAACAGATCTTCTCCACACTCATTTCCCGAGTACAGAAACGCACTTACACGGATACACCCATCAGAGCGGCCCTCTCCTCGGGGATACGCGCCATGTTTGATGGTCCGTTATCTGTCCTTTACAATCTACAACCATGTCGTAATATTGGAGCTGATGACGTATGAACAGGTGAGCAGACAGACAGGTGTCTCTCTCCGTGTGTGCACACCTGACCACATGTTTACACCCGTGTCTATGGAAACGGCAGTGATGTGGTTTCACCTGACCGTCAACATTCACCTAAAATTGTAATATTACTTTTCTCTTATGTATAGGCCTATGTGATATTAGGTTATCAAGGACCATTGCTCAAAGGATGCTGGTACACATTTTATTTTGTTTTTATGTAAATGTCAATGTAAAATTGGCACTCAATATGAGTTGGCTTGGCTGTGTAGCTTACCCTATTCTTTTCTATTCTTTTTTTTTGGTCCCCTTTCTTTTTTTCTTTTTGTTATTTCTATTGTAGGCCTATTGTTAAGCATGTGTTGTGTTTTCTGATGTAATATAAAACTTAAAAGTTACCCATGTAGATGCTATTGTTGGAAATAAAGCATTTTTGACTCTTTAATAAAAAAAAATAGCCTAAGTTTTACCTTCAAATAATCTCCAGAAAAGAAATAATAAGTAGAATCTAATAAAAAAGAGCAATTCTGTTTAAATCGTCATGGGCTTTATAAAAATAAACACAAGGTGCGCTCCATTCAACCGTAAGTGGACTGCGAAGTGGACTTCACAGGTTATTTGCCATCTTAAGTGAGATTCCAATTCGAAGGGAACGAACATGTACAGTTCGAAGGGCACTGCAAACGGCATAGGGAATAAGGGAACATCGATACATCACTTCGTCAGGAAGTCAGAAAAGTCCACTTCAACTGATATACCGTGTTCAGGGAGTAGGGAGCAGTGAACACTTGTGTAGGAGGGACCCTGTCGAGTGGAACGCACCTACAGACTCGCTGGTTTAAATCTAGCTGGTTTAAATCTGTTAGAAATCTCGTTAACACTACAGTACCCATAACACACCGCGACACACCCTACCGTCATCAAGTGGGCGGAGCCGTGCGGGAGCCAATGAGAAGCGGCGGGACATTCAATTTCAAACTCGTAAACAACTGACAGACGGGAGCTTTCGTGTTTTCTCCTCAGTCGACATTTATCTGAGTTATTAATCAGAGCCGAATGACGATATAGATGTATTAAACATCTTTCGAACGCACCTGACTGAAAGCGTCACTAATTTGCGGCTTCAGACTGAAGGAGTTTGATAAGAGAGAATCGCGTCGCTTGTCAGAGATCAGCGCGTGCATTTGTGTCGGTTTATCAGAACGCGATCGATCAGATCCAGTTGATCGATATCGGCAGAAGAACAGAGATGGGGAGAGTGTCCAGGCCCGGTCCGGCTGTAAGTAACGTTACTGAAATACAACACATTCATGGCGATATAAACGTCAAACTAGAGGTTCACGTCAGTCTAACAAGCCGGAATCACGGAAGAGTGATCGTGTTTATATGTGACTTTATGCTGAGTGTTATTGAGGTTTTTGTTGAACGTTATAGAGGTTTGTGTTGATTTTATTGACGTTTATGTTGAATATGATTGAGGATTTATGTTAAATGTGAGTGAAATTGAATGTTGCTTTTAAATATGATTGAGGTTTTGTGTTTAAAATGATCTATAATTTTCTATTTATGTCAATTATGATTGAGGTTTAATGTAAGATATGACTGAGGTTTATGTTAAATGTGAGTGACATTAATGTTGCTGTTGAATGTGATTGAGATTGTGTGTTTAAAGTGATCTATGTTGATTTCAGATGAGCGTCTGACCGCAGAAGAGATGGATGAGCAGAGGATTCAGAATGTGGCGATATCAATACCTGTGCCGCCTGGAAGAGGCCAAGAGGTGTGTTTTTAATATTATTTAAGTCCACTAAAAGAAATGATTTACAGGGACATAAATAGCATAGATGCAGTCAAATACATGCACATAATCATGGACCAGTGGCATACTGCAGATCTTCACAGTGTTAAGCGTCACTCATTTATTATGGGTACAAGTAACACTTTCTCTGCCAGATATGACAGCTGCCACACACACACACACACTACTCGAACATAAAAGTAACTTTTTGTGAAGAAAAGTAGATAGTTTTGAGTGTGTAGCAAAAGAGTAGACAAGCTTTGAGACACACTATCACGTCGTACAATTGCGTCTTTAACGTTTGCACTCTGTCACTGTAAACTGACCTGTCAATCATCTTGTCAAAGATAAAATCATCCACATTTGGACAAAAATGCAGAAGCTCGATAATCATGCAGTTCGCGGAGACTCTCCCTCATATTAATGCAGAATGATGCATTTCAGAAGTTAATGGCCAAACAGAATCTTTTCAGTCCACATTGTTATTACATATAGTGTGAACATTGAGACACAGGGTGACACACACACACTTTCAACAATTTTAAAGATCTTTCTTGATCTTGATATTTCCAAAGACATTTCATTTGCTGCCATTATAAGCGTGGAAGAGTCAGGACATGTTTCATACTGAGTGAATCATGGGCTGATGTTCATCTTCGGGTGAACTATCCCTTTAGACTGCAGATGTGGACAGCTGTGTGTGTGTGTGTGTGTGTGTGCAGGTGGATGGAGGCGTGTCTGGCGGAGGTGCTGCCGTCTCCCACAGAGCTGGAGGAGGCGCTGAGGAACGGGTTTATCTGGCTAAACTGGGACACTGCTTCGCTCCCAGTGTGGTTCCACTGAAGAAGATCTACGACCTGGACCAGGAGCGATACAAGGTGAGCGATCCACGACCACACGCGCGTCATCGCTGTCGGAGGATTTCACAGGAATATGTACTAGTGCCAGAAATCACTGCCATTGTTTGTTTTATCATTAATCATTATTTGAATAAAACATATTAAAATATAGAGACAATGTTATATAGATTCATTTTAAAATGAAATTAAATTATATTAATAAGGTCCACTCCAGCTTCCTTAATGGAAGTGTTTCAGACACTGCAGTGGAGATTATGAGGACATTAAAGTGTTTTTGATCTTGGGTGCTTGTAAACCTAGTTCAGGAGACTCCAAAACAACATTAGCAACCTTTAAAACAGCAGAATAGTGTGAATCTCTGATGTTTTCTGCTCAGGCCAGCGGGCTTCAGTTCCGTCACACTGACAACATCAACCACTGGAGGAAGCGCCATGACGGAGGTCGGGTTGCCAACGGTAAATCACTCGTGTTTCAGCCCATAATTCGACAGGAACTCAAACAGAAACTGTTGTGAATCTTTAATATTACTGAAGATGACGTTGTATATCCTGCAGATGTTCCATCCAGAGACGACGGATGTGTACGAATAAGAAGAACATGCCCAGAGCCGTTTACTGCATTCATGCTCTCAGGTCAGAACTGCTGGCTCCACATCCTCCACAATAATGACCTCTGAGTGATTTATTACAGTTATTAACATTTTACGGTTTCGCATTCTCTTGTGTTAGTTTGTACCTGTTTTCGTTTGGACTCGCCCCTCAGATCCACGACCTGTGTGGGAAGGTCAAATTCACCGGTAAAATTTATTTATGTATAATTCTACTACAGTGATGACATCATCAGCTTATTAGTGCGGGCAACGATTAATCACATCCAAAATTAAAGTTTGTTTACATAATATATGTGTGTATTCTCTATAATTATTTTGTATTAATGAACACACATATGCATGTATATATTTATTAAAATGTGTTCTATTTATATTTTTCAAATATTTACATGCACACATGTGTATTATTTTGGATGCGATTAATCGTAAATATACTTCCACTTCAGAGCCGTTTCTATAGTGTGTTTCAGCATCTGGAAGCACAGCTGTCTGTTTTATAACCTGTGTGTGTGTGTGTGTGTGTGTTCTGCAGAGGAGGAGATCAATAACATGAAACTGGAGCTGGATAAATACGGGATTCAGATGCCAGCCTTCAGTAAGATCGGAGGAATTCTGGCCAATGAGCTCTCTGTGGATGAGGCGGCAGGTGCGTGCCTTCAGCATGCTTATGATAATGCATTGTAATAAAGTCTCGATGATGACATGATTTCACAAAAATTACTTCTGCATTTATTAATGTATATAAATATATAAATGTTCATTTCAACTTTTACTAATGCTTGAATTGTTCAAATCAAATGTCTCTCTCTCCGGTTTTTAAGTGCACGCGGCTGTGATCGCCATCAACGAAGCGGTGGACCGGGGGTGTGTGGAGGTCACAGGTTCGAGCCCTGCAGAACCCCAACGCCATGCTGAGCGCCCTTCAGGACCGGCTGGTGCCCGTCTACCAGGAGATGCTGCGACAGGCGCGCGTTGAGAAGGCGCCTCGGGCGCGGACACACGTAAGAGCGTCACATCACCACAAACTGACAAGAGACCAGCTGATGTGAATGATTCTGTGTTTTTGTGTTTTTTTATTATTATTGCATTTTCTTCCCCACGGGTCCTTGAAATCCTTGAAAGTTTGTGAATCTGAAAAAAAAAAAAAATCAAAGCCCTGGAAAGTGTTTGTAGTTAAACACACAGGTCCATGAAAGTGCTTGGATTAATAATTATTAAAAAAAAATTCTGCCATAATTATTAAAAAAACCAACATTTTACAGAAATAGAGTTTACTGAATAACAATAAAGAGTGAAAATATTGGTAATTCTAGCCTCACGCTCATAGTGTTGATTAGAATACATCACATCCGGTCCGGCCGGTCGCATGCGGTCTAGCCGCTGAAGTTCAGATATTTCAGCGGATTCCGAATTTTCCGCATATGATCGAACTCCATGCAGCTCTCGTACGACTCCATTGGAAATGACTGACTTCCGGTCCATCGTGCAGTGGAAGGGCGGCTTTACCCATCGAGTTATAGTAGGCCTCTCTAACGGTTCTGTGTTTTACAGGGAAATGGATCAGCAGAGAAAGACATTTATGAGGAATATCTGACGCAGAGAGAAATCCAAGACTCCGTTAACAGAGTCAACAGTGAGTCGCTGAAATCATGTCCGGGTCACTCATATTTCACCACTAAATCTAACTGGAATTTCAATAATTAGGACATTTGCATAAAAGCAAAACCAGGAATGATCCTCTCTCTCTCTCGTGTGTGTGTTGCAGTGCGTGCGGCGGTGGAGTGTGTGGACGAGGCGTCGGACTGTGCTGACCCGCTGGCACTGATCTGTGCCCTGCAGAACCCCAGTCTGGCGCTCAGAGGACTGAGTCCGAGATCACGCCGGCTGGTACCTGGAGCAGATGAGCGCTGATCGAGAGCAGAAAGCCCTGGTGAGACTCACTCACAGCATCGTCTCTCTGCCGCTCACTCGTAAACTGTTCACCGGTGACTGAAGTGTGTGTTTGTCAGGATCTGGGATGTGTGGATCCTCTGGAGAGAGATGAACTACAGGAGGCCGTCAACATGGCCAATGAGGACGCGCAGAGAGATCGAACCAGTCAGTGAAACACTCTAACTAATTAGCTCATAAGAGATGGTTCACCCAATTCTGCTCATCAATTGCTCATGTCGTTCCAAACCCATTACACATTCCTTCATCTTTTGAACACAATTAAAGATAGTTTTAATGAATTCGGATCATGCCTTTAAAAGCAGCCTTTTTGTAAACAATAATACATGTACTGCTGTTTAAAAGTTGTTGTTTTTTTAAAGAAACTAAAACTTTTATTCAGCAACGACACATTAGCTGGATTAGTTTGTGACAGTAATGACATTTGTAATATATATATATATATATATATATATATATATATATATATATTATATGTAATATAATATATATATATATATATTAAATTCAAATAAATGCTGTTTCATGTCCAATAAGGTGTGTGGGTGTGTGTGTGCAGTTCAACAGGCGGTGAGTAAAATGAACGAGGCCGTGCAGCGTGGAGAAGCTCGTCAGACGGTTCGGGCACTAATGAACCCAGATGCTCATCTGCCAGACGTCTATCCGTTCGCTGCGGAAGCTTTACCAGAGAGAGCTGGCACCCCTGCAGCGCCAGTGTCCACAGGTAACACACACCGCCTGACCCTGGGTTAACCTCCTCTATACCCTGGGTTCAACCCTCTTTTCAAACCCTGGGTTAACCTAGCATGTTGTTAAAATGTTAATGAAATTATGAGATATTAAAATGTTACAGTGAAACGCTGATGTTAAAATGTTACAGTGAAATGATGATGTTGTCAGTGTTTTTATCTAGTAGTGTTGGCTAAGATACAGCTGTGATGTTGTTTCCAGGGTTCGCTGCAGCAGGAGGAGTTGTTTGTCGCGGTGGAGATGCTGTCCAGCGGTTGCTCTGGTCAATCAGGCTGTGGAGGTGAAAGACTTCGGTGCGTTCAGCGCTACGCTAGTCAGTCCCGCCGCTGGACTCGCTGACATCGATGACGGCCTGATTCAGAGGTCTGACCATTCACTCATCACACACACTGTATTAATATATATATATATACTGTATGTGGACATCTTACTTATTTCAAACTCTGATTGGATCTAGATTTTTGACTGCTTTTATTTAAATAATCATATTAAATCAATAGGCCGACAGTTAAGAGAGTTAAACTGTTTTGTGTGATTTAATCGCTAACATGTTTGATAAGTGAATTTCTAAATGATGAACATAAACTCATAAACCTGCAGATCTCCTGCAGCGCTTTTCATTCTTTTATCCAGTAAAAGTCTTTAGTTTATTTGTAAAAGCGCTTCCTTCAGATCAGAGCTTCACAAGTCTTTGTGTCAAATCTGCTCTGATTTTATCAAGGAATAAGTTTGATATTGTTTGTAAAATTTTAGCTTTACTTGATTATCATCATCATTTATTATAAAATCATGAGTATTAAATATGATCATCAGGCTTTTGAGGAAGGTTTATCTGTTCTTCCCTCAATCATCATTGCATTGTGTTTTACAACTACAGATCATAAAACTAAGCTTTTAAATATCATCTTACTAAGACATATTGTTGGCAGATATTAATATGCATTTTATGTCCCTATCTGCTATATGTTATAAAGATCTCATTGGTTTACATTAAAAGCATCAGCATTTTATACAAATATCAGAATCTGCATCAGACTCCATATTTTTGCTCTGAATAAAACCGCGCTCAATATTACCAGTATATCAGACTATATGATGGGTGATCCACAAACACATGCAGGCTTTTTTGTTTTAGATTTTTCATGGGATATGTTTTCATGTCAGGCTTTCCAGGGTTAATATCTGGCGTAATAACTGTGTTCAGGTATTTCGAGGAGCTGTGTGAGCAGAAGAGGAGGGCAGGTAAAGCTCTTCTCACCTGGAACGACCTGCAGACAGGGCTGAACACCGTCAACACTGCCGCTCACGAGGAACATGAACGTCAGTCGACTGCAGATCTTCTTAGAGTGTCTTCTCTGGTTATAATAATTAGTTTTCAGTGTTAGTAATTGATGGTGTGGTTGTTGATCTCCAGAGATTCTCACCATCGGTCTGATCAACCAGACCCTGAGTCGCAGTGATCCTCAGAAGACTCTCTCGGCACTGATGCTGCCCTCCGCTGGCCTGGAGGACGTGTTTCCGCTCAACGCCACACGCTACCATGACCTGCTGACCCAGAGCCAAACAACACAAGGCAGAGGTGTGGTGATGCGTCCAGTCGATCACTGGGTCTCACCGCACAAGTCCTCTGTAGTTCACCTTTAGATGCATTCAATTAGTTTAGACCTGATTCTAACTAGGTTCATACATGGGGCTTGAAGTACTTTGAGTTTTTGAAATTTAAGTCTTGGAAAACCCATGAAAACAGCCACAATATGAAATGAAAAGACAATACATGGAATTACTGTTTTAATTTTATAGATAAAACCATATTTTCATGCTAAAGCAACGCTGCAGCCTGTCTGAGATAGATAAAGAGGTATTTCACATGGCTATGAGCGTAATATTGCTCATAAATATATGATATATATATACAGGAGAAAAATGATCATATTCATGAGAATTTTTTTTGTTTGAATAAGGGAAGCGATATCTTTGTTATAGGATCATTTGAATGCTTAAAATAACCAGTCATTGCACTGTGAGTCCTGATCTAACGCTCATGTCCTGTGTGTGCAGGTGAGCCGAGACCCTGGAGCTGAGCTCTGGTTGGCTGACATTCAGGAAGGTGTTAGACTGGCCAATCAGGACACTCAGAAAGCACTGAAGAGTGAGTGGACGCACACAACCACACGATACGCTTGATGCACATGTAACTGCAAGGGTTTCTGGTACATTTAAGGCAAGACACTACAGGCAAAAACATTTTTTTGGGCCCATTTTGCTTCCATAACATGTCTTCATTCAGACTATTTAAGTTTATTTTATTGCACCTGATATATTTGCGTTTGAGTTATAAATCTCCACAGCTTTTACACACACCAGACTTTAGTTTTATTCATGTCTATATACTCCAGGTTTGTTCATATTATTAATTTGCATGACTAATACAACATTTTACCCCTGTGTGTGTAGTGTGTCTGGGTCTGGCCGCAGTGAATCAGGCTGTTAAAGAGGGCCGAGCGTCTCAGACGGTGCGAGTGCTGCGTCTGCCAGAGGTGGCGCTGAGGAGCGTCAGTGTCCGAATGTGCTGACGGGTACCAGACGGAGCTGAGCGCCCTGCTGAGGGCCAAAACACAGGAGGGTCAGTCACACACACACGAGCGTCCAAGGCCTCTATTCTCACGGCAAAGTTGTTTTATTCTTCTCTTTGACGTAAAAGAAGTTTGAAATGCTTTTGCAGTGTAATACTGTTACAAACATCTCGACGCCAGCCACATTTAGATGAACATATAAACATTTCCTCTCAATAACAAAAAAACAACATAAACCTGAGAAAGCATCTGATTATAGTGATGTGGATGTTTGCGTCAGCTCTGCTATTCAAACACGTTATACAATAGATCACTTTAAAGCAGCAGCTTTACAATATAAGTTATTAGATAGAACTGTTTGCTTTTATATTACTAGTATCAGAAAGGCAAACAATAGGCGAATACTTTCTTATTTACGATCATCATTCAGAAAATATGCATCTATAGCATTAAAACAAATCTCTGAATTATCTAATAAACATTTAGATGAATTGAATCCTGCTGTGAGATCTTCTAAAGTGTAAAGTGAATACTACAATAATTATAGCCTTTATTTTCTGCGACAGAAGATCAGCTTCTCACATTTCTACGGTGGCCCTGAACGGACACATGCGTTTTGTCACTGTTGTTCTTCATGATAAGAAGCTGTTAAAGTCAGCGAAATGAGGACAAGTATGAACAGTAACATATCGTTTTACTGAATGATAAAGTAAACCTATCTTTGTAAAGAAACCTCAGTGCTTTGCCTACTCTATGTTGTCTCGGATGACGACATCACTTCCTGTTGGGTACAGTTCACAACCTCACCACTAGATGGCGCTAAGTATCACACACTGCACTTTTTAAGTGTGAGTTTGTGTGTTGTGCAGGTGATAACAGAAGCGTGTGGATGAGGACTAAACTGCCGGACCGCAGCTCTTACTTCTTCCACCTGCAGAAACTGGAGGGCTGCTGGGAAAGACCTCAGGGCTTCGTCCAGAACAGCATCTTCCTGACGCACGAGGACATCCAGGTGAGACGCACACTAAACACCTGTAAAACATGCTGAATTTGCCAGAGTATGCCGTAAACGAGCAGGAGCTTAGAACATCAGTGAGGTGTGTGTGTGTGTGTGTGTGTGCAGGCGGTGTGCAGTCGTGTGACCTCGGCCCACAGCAGGGATGTGCAGTGGAAGGCCAGTGAGGCGCTGGTGCAGCAGATGCAGGCGCGCATGCGAGGGTTCCTGCTGCGACAGAAGCTAGCCGAGCGCCGCCACTTCCTCAACACACACCTTCCTGCCGTCATCACCATACAGGTGAGACTCACCTCAACACACTGCTCATGGGACCTTCAGGGTGGACGATTAGATTAAACTGACGGAACCCTCATCCTTCCCTCGGGGTCATTTTGACCTGGTATTTATTTTATTCTATTTTTTTAAATTGAAACAATTGAGGGATCTTGAACCACGATTACACTTTTTTTTTTTTTTTTTTTTTTTTTTTTTAAACCACAAAATATGTGGTTGTATATTTTATTTTATATTATTAATCATAAAGCATAATTAATTGACATTATGAAATTTGAACAATTTGACAACAATTTATTAAAAGTTTAACAAAAATGACCTGTTTACAGATCAATGAAATACGACTACATTTGTCTTTATTTCAGCTTTTCTGAATTCTGTTTTAATGGTTTAATAATATTTTCATAATTAAAAAGCATAATTAATTGAATTCATATAAATTTTTTTTTTTTTTAATCTCTACAATCATTATATTATTGTGAAATTTAAAAAAAAAACTTCGAAAAAAATCACAAAATTGTGAGAACTTTACATCATTACTTTTTACACTTTTTAAAAGAAGTTTTAAGTAATGGACGTTATTTTTAATAGATTAATAGTTAGTTAGCTCAAATGTGTGAAACTTTAGCTCGAACTCTCCTGGTTCACCATATTTGATGCCAAATCTAATCTTTCATTTTGGGTGAACATTGCTCGATACATGGTGTCTCATTTCTGATCCATCGTTGCACCGCTAATGATCCCGTGCTGAATGTGTGTCATCAGTCTCACTGGAGGAGATACAGACAGCAGAGGGAGTACCGGCACAGGCTGCAGTATCTGTACCACAACTGGAGAGCCGTCCTCAAGGTAAAGCGTGTGTGTGTGTGTGTGTGTTAGGGCTGTCACTTTACGTTCAAAAATCAGACCAATCAGACACGTATCAAAACGAAAGTAGGGAATCGTTTTTATCGGCCTTCTCTCGGAGCGCGTCCAGCTCGTCACGACTCACACAGTTTTCATGACAGAAATGTGAATTCTGCAGGTGTTCAGACCGATTCGGCTACAGTCGCCTGATCGTTGTAAACACAGCCGTGTTGGACCTGCAGTCGTGTGTTTGCTCTGATGTTATGGCAGTCCACTCTGATTATTGTTTATTGAGAATGTTGCGCTCCTGTTTGTCATTGTGCTGAAACTTCATGGTAATAAATCATCAGGAGTATTGCGTTCTCAGCGCCTCTTTACGTTTGTCCTAACGCCTGTTGGGTGTCCGTGGATTCGCCTGTGTTTGGTGTTGAAAATGGAAACGTCTTTAGACAGAGAAAATTGATTTTACAATGAACAAATCAAATCAAACAGGATTTTTTCACAAAAGTGACAGCCCTAGTGTGTGTGTGTGTGTGTGTGTATGTCTCACGTATGAATCTCTGTGCTCTCAGATCCAGGCCATGGTGAAGATGTGGCTCGCCCGCAGGAACTATCTCGCCCGGCTCGCTTACTTCAGGAGACATGTGAGGGTTACGCCTGTGTCCGGCATCATGATCTGTGTGTGTGTGTGTGTGTGTGTGTGTGTGTTCATCTGTGTGTTTATTTATCGGTCAGGTTGGAGCTATAATCCGGATCCAGGCGTTCTTCAGAGCCAGCAGAGCCCGCGAGGAGTATCGCTTACTGGGTCAGTCGCTGACAATCACAGTATTTGATCATACGGTTCAAATATATATATATAGTATAGTTATTCTGGTTAATTTCTTTTCTTTTTCTTTTTTTTTTTTGCTAGTAGAATTTCTGAATGGGTGTTAACTCAAGTTTGTTCAATTAAAAAAAGTTAATTTAAACCCTGTTTGTGCCTGTTATGTGTCGTGACCTGTGTGTGTGTGTCCAGTTCACTCGAGCGCACCGCCGCTGTCGGTGGTGTGTAAGTTCGCGCACCTGCTGGAGTGTGGAGACGCTGACATCCGTCAGGAGGCGGAGCTGCTGAGGCTCAGGGAGGAAGTGGTGCGCTCCATCCGGGCCAACAGGCAGCTGGAGCACGACCTGGACCTCATGGACCTGAAGATCGGCCTGCTGGTCCGGAACCGGGTCACAGCTGCAGGTCAGACAACCAGAGGAGACACGGTGGCTCTGTTCATCTCTATCTCTATCTGTCTGTCTGACTGACTGTCTGTCTGTCTGTAGGAGGTGGTGTCTCACTGTAAGAAGCTCACTAAGAAGAATAAGGAGCAGTTGAGTGACATGATGGCTCTGGACAAACACAAGGGCCTGAAAGCCCTCAGTAAAGAGAAGAGAGACCGACTTGAGGCCTATCAGCACCTGTTCTACCTGCTTCAGGTATACATGCTCTCACACGCTCATGCACTCACACACTGATACACATGCTCACTCTCACACACTCACTCACTGTCTGTGACATGAAGAAAAACATTTTCACGTTATCACTGTGAAGCTGCTTTGATACAATCTGTTTTGTAAAAAGTGCTATATAAATAAAGGTGATTTGACTTTATGTGTGTGTGTGTGTGTGTGTGTGTGTGTGTGTGAGACCCAGCCGCTGTATCTGGCTCAGCTGATCTTCCTGATGCCTCAGAATAAAAGCACCAGCTTCATGGAGACGGTGATCTTCACTCTCTTCAACTACGGCTCCGACTGCAGGAGGCGTTCCTTCTGCTGCAACTCTTCACTGCTGCGCTACACCACGAGATCAGGTACAAACACACACTCTCTGCTCATGAGATAAAGTTTCCTCAGTGATGCACCGATGTGAGAATTGTGGCCATTAATCATTCCTCTGGTGAATTTGATTGCATCGAAATTGATTTATTTCCATCAGTCATTAATTGAATCAGTTGAACATGTTAACGGGTGCACGAATGACAGCGCTGGACTGTGTGCAGTGTGAAGGTGGACCGACCGCAGGAAGTGGTCACTGGAAACCCCACCGTCATCAAGATGCTGGTGAGTTTCTACCGCCACGCTCGCGGCCAGAAGCGCGCTGAAGGACGTCTTGGGTCCGGCGATCGAGAAGTTCTGCAGGACCGGGCCCTCAACATCCGAACTGACCCGTGGAGATCTACAAGAGCTGGGTCAACCAGACCGAGAGCCAGACCGGACAGAAGAGGTGCGTGAGAATGCTTTAGGAAAATCTAATGTGCTACTTAGAAGAAATGATGGGAACTATATTACACATGAGATTTTTGAGTAGTTTTTAAAGGTGGTGTAAGTGTTAGCAGCATCTAGTGGTGAGGTTGAGAATTGCAATCAACAGAAGATGTCCGTGAGAATGCTATAAGAACACGTTCCTGAATGAGATGCTCAGTTCTTATGAGATCTTATAATTATTACATTGTTTAAATTAATATATTTATCACTAACTGTGATTTTGTATCTGCATTTCTGAAACGCATAACTTAGACCGTCTCCTCTGATAACTGTACACTGTAATGTGTAAAGCTGCTTTGATAAGTGTATTGTGAAATGTGCTATACAGATAAAGGTGAATTGAATTCTGAGATGAACATTACCGTGTGTGTGTTTCAGTTGTTTACCGTATGAGGTGAGCGTGGAGGAGGCCTTGAGTCACTCGGAGGTCCAGCAGAGGTTAAACATCTCCATCACGAACCTGAAGAACCTCACAGATCGCGTGTTAAACGCCATCACCAGCAACACACACAAACTACCGTAAGTGTGTCATGCCTACACACAAACACACACTTACACACTACTGATCTGAAGTTAGAGATGTTTCTGCCTTACAAAAGCATTTTATTTGATCAAAAATACAGTAAAACTCATGGAATATTATTATAATCTAAAATCATCAGGTCTCTGTGTGAATATACAGTAAAGTGTAATTTATTCCTGTGATCAAAGCATCATCACTCCAGTCTTCAGTGTCACATGATCCTTCACAAATCACTATAATATGAGGATTCACTGCTCTATTATTAGTATTAATTATCATTAATGTTATATTTTGTGGTTGTGATAAACAACAGTTTCAGTCCCTCCTATGTTTATTAGTGTTTGTGACCGTTAGAATACAATAGTACCTGCAAAGAGTTAATGCAAACAAACCACAATCGATTTCAGTAATTATGCACAAAAAACTCGAATTTATATTCTTACTGTTACTAATTATTTCATACTGATTATTGATGGGTTTGTACTACCATATGACCAAAATAGAAGTTTTTTTGCTGGAAATTATGACGTAAAATCTCTGAATTCTTTGATGGGGCTGAATATTATTAGATGATAAAGTTTCTCAAATTTGGTGTTTTCAGGGGTTATTTTATATCTTAAATGTGTGTGTTTGTGTGTCTTAATCAGGTACGGTTTGCGTGCTACACTGCTAAGATTTTGAGAGACGCCCTGCAGGAGAAGTTTCCTCAGGCCAGTGAGGACGAGCTGTACAAGGTACAGTTCTCAAACCTCAGATTATTATATTCATAGATGCCACCTACGTCACAACAAATAGAACGCCGCCATATTTGCGACCAACTCGCTGGTACGGCCGCCCAAACTGCCTATTTGAATGAGAGAGAGAACGGAGATACCTGGAGAAAATTTCAATTTTAGGCTCCGATCCTTATTTGTTACCCCCAGTTTTCTTTAAGTCCATTATTATCTGCCCCAGGCTTGCCTCAATTGGCCTTTCATGACATAGAAATACTTTAAGTCATAGAGCGCACGCGTTCATGAGAGTCGAGGCGATGTCATGAATGAATCTTCTGCAGCAGTTCGGCTGGCATGAATGAATCTTTCTAATCCGAACAGCAGCACTGAGAGAGACACCTGCATCAGCACAGTCAGAGACATCAGTCAAATATCATAAAAGACTGCCATATCTGTCTGAAAGTTCAGTTACAGAGAAGGTTTAATAATCACAAATATCGAAATGAAAAGAGTCTTCCGAGTCGAATCTTTTTGAATGATTTGGCTGCGATTAAAAGCTAGAGGTAAAGCTCTTCAGTGATTATAATATAACGACTTAAATTGCAGTTTGTTCTGTCACATAAAGCTATCATATTAATAAATAACGATATTAATATAACGGACGAGTCGTATTAGATCACTTTTATGATACTTTTGTTATGTTTTTTGTCTTTTATTATTATTATTTTTTGCGTGACAGCCCCCAGTCGGCTAATGTTACTCATTCACTTTCATTACATCGACAAGAAGAGTCTCCATTCAGGCTACATATTCAAAAATGTCCCTTTGTCTTCCACGAAAAGTAAACTAAGGATTTGCACATGAAGGTGAGTAGTTAAATGACGGCAGAATTATCATTTTTGGAAGAACTAAGTTCATCCTTTAATATGCATTTCAAGGCTGAGATCGTCTGCAGAGCTAACATTACTTACACAAAATAACATCTAAAGCACATGTGACGAAGACAAAATCTTTATGAACTTCAGAAAATATTTATTAGATTTAGGTAGACAGACAGTTATGTTCAAAATAACCCCAAATCTAATAACTTACCATGATAAAGTGCATTTAAACAGATCCAACAAATAAAATGAAGAAAAACATTATCTGTCGATGTCTGTTTGTATGTTGGCCACTGAGAGTAGCTAGGCTATAATAGAAATATAATTAACCACAAACCAGCAACATGAGACTTCAAATCTTTTAAATAAATGATTTTCTCTTCTCTCTTCTTTTAGTATAGCCTAGATTAAAATACCAGTTCAGGGTTCCTCTTTCGGCTGTTGTTTCAGCCAACTGCACAACACATTGCAGGCATTAATGCATTAATGAGACGGTGACCGTCGGTCGCAAAGATGGCGGCGCAAAGCTACAGTCACGTCATGTGGACCGAATATATATATATGTATATATATATATGTATATATATGTATATATATATATATATATATATATATATACGTATAGATATGTATATATATATATATATATATATATATATATATATATATATATATATATATAAATTTTTTTGACAAATAAATCATTTCTAACAAATAAATGCTTTTATCATAAATGTATTATGCGTGTTTATATATATATTAATATAGTAAGTTTATAAGTAAATTATATAAGAAATATAATATTATAAGAAATACATTTTAGTAAAGAATGTATAAATATGAATGTATATATATATATATATATATATATATATATATATAAACGATACAAAAACATTTTCTACATAAAGTCTTTATATTTCTTTTTTTTAAATATATAAATATGTATTTATAAAAAAATAAATACTAAAAAATAAATACTATAATAAAAATAAATTTTCAACTATATACATATAAAAGTGGGCGTTTCTTTGGCAGAGTAATGATGTTGACTTCATTTCGATAGTCTAAAGTCTAGTCTGTACATCTGCTGTGTGTGTGTGTGTGTGTGTGTGTGATCAGATCGTGGGTAACCTGATCTACTACTGGCTACATGAACCCTGCTGTCGTGGCTCCTGACGGGTTTAATGTTGTGGAGTTCAGCGCCGGTTCTGCTCTTCTGCCGGGTCAGCGCCGAACTCTGGGTTCCATCGCTCGCATCCTTCAGCACAGCGCAGCGCTTAAACACTTCAGCGGGACTCGGCACACCTGCGCACGCTCAACCAGTACATCACACACACGCACGCACGCTTCAGGTGAGTGCACGCTCTCAACCAGTACATCACACACACACAACCAGTACATCACACACACGCACGCACGCATTCAGGTGAGTGCACGCTCTCAACCAGTACATCACACACACACAACCAGTACATCACACACACGCACGCACGCTTCAGGTGAGTGCACGCTCTCAACCAGTACATCACACACACACAACCAGTACATCACACACACACACAACCAGTACATCACCACACCAACCGTACATCACACCACGCAACCACGCACCTTCAGGTGAGGCACGCTCTCAACCAGTACATCACACACACACACTCTCAACCAGTACATCACACACACACACAACCAGTACATCACACACACGCACGACTTCAGGTGAGTGCACGCTCTCAACCAGGACATCACACACACACACTCTCAACCAGGACATCACACACACACACACAACCAGTACATCACACACACGCACGCACAGCTTCAGGTGAGAGCACGCTCTCAACCAGGACATCACACACACACACTCTCAACCAGGACATCACACCACACACACACAACCAGTACATCACACACACGCACGCACGCTTCAGGTGAGTGCACGCTCTCAACCAGTACATCACACACACACACAACCAGTACATCACACACACACACAACCAGTACATCACACGCACGCACGCACGCTTCAGGTGAGTGCACGCTCTCAACCAGTACATCACACACACACAACCAGTACATCACACACACACACAACCAGTACATCACAGCACGCACAGCTTCAGGTGAGTGCACGCTCTCAACCAGGACGTCACACACACACACAACCAGTACATCACACACACGCACGCACGCTTCAGGTGAGTGCACGCTCTCAACCAGTACATCACACCACACACAACCAGTACATCACACACACGCACGACAGCACTTCAGGTGCAGTGCACGCTCTCAACCAGGACATACACACACACACACAACCAGTACATCACACACACGCACGCACGCTTCAGGTGAGTGCACGCTCTCAACCAGTACATCACACACACACACAACCAGTACATCACACACACACACAACCAGTACATCACACACGACACACACACTTCAGGTGAGTGCACGCTCTCAACCAGGACATCACACACACACACAACCAGGACATCACACACACACACAACCAGGACATCACACACACACACAACCAGTACATCACTCACACACACAACCAGTACATCACACGCACACACAACCAGTACATCACACACACGCACGCCTTCAGGTGAGTGCACGCTCTCAACCAGGACATCACACACACACACAACCAGGACATCACACACACACACACCGGTACATCACCACACACCACACACACACGCACGCTTCAGGTGAGTGCACGCTCTCAACCAGTACATCACACACACACACAACCAGTACATCACACACACACACGCACGCCGCTTCAGGTGAGTGCACGCTCTCAACCAGTACATCACACACACACACACACACAACCAGTACATCACACACACGCTTCCTCACATGTCTCATATCTCGGTTCTTCACACGCTTCCCATCTCATCTCTGGGTTCTCTCCTGTAACAGGAAGTTCCTGCGCGCGGTGTGTGACGTGCCTGAGCCGGAGGAACGCTTCAGTATTCGATGAGTATTCAGAGACGCTGATCCTCAACAGGCCTGTGATCTACATCTCCATCAGCGAACTCATCAACACACATAGAGTCAGTGCCAAATATCACATAAACATCGAACAATATTGAACATGAAATATTCTTGAGTTATTTGTTTGTGAATCAGAGTTTTTCACCGTGGTCACATGACCTTATTTAATTCTGTGCAGTTATTCATCCTGGGCATAAAATGGTTATACAATTTTTTTTTAATTCCACTTTTGTGATTGTGCACACAGTCTGGTTGTTACTGACGTGTGTGTGTGTGTGTGTGTGTGTGTGTGTGTCAGCTGCTGTTGGAGCATCAGGACTGTCTGTGTTCCCGATCCGTCAGACCCTCTTCAGCAGCTTCTGCAGGATCTGGGATCAGTGCCGTCACTGCAGGACCTCATCGGTACGTCAAACACAATCATTTACAGTGAGATCCTGTCGAGAGAGAGAGTGAGTGTGTGTGTGTGAACGAGCAAGCTCCAGTGAGCGCCCTACCTAAACAGATACATAGGTTTAGGGGGTGGGGTTAGTGTGTGTGTGTGATGGGTAGGTTTAGGGGTTAGTGTGTGTGTGTGTGTGTGATGGGTAGAGTTAATGTAAGGGGACTGAATATACAGTTTGTACCATATAAAAACCATTATGTCTATGGAATATCCCATTTAGACGTGTGTGTGTGTGTGTGTGTGTGTGTGTGTGCAGGTGAGAGGGCAGCTCAACCCCACAGATCCAAATGTGGAGCAGTCTTTGGCCAAGATGGAGGTTCTCTCTGACGCTCACCAGCAAGTTTGACGTGTTCACGAGCTCTGATGACAGGCCTGATGCGCGCGGGATTCTGCTGAGGTGGGCGGAGTCTGTCGGATGATGTGTGTGTGTTGATGATGATGATGGTGATGATGAGGTAATTTCCTGTCTGGTTGTTCTTCAGCACGAAGCAGCTGATCATCGATGTGATCCGAACACAGCCCGGTGACACACTCAGTGAAGTGCTGCAAGTCTCCGCCTCCAGAGATCAGGTAGACATGACTCCACACACACACACACACACACACACACACACACACACATCACTGATCCAGTGACTGAAACTGGAGGTACACCACATAGAAAATGCTAAAATTTCAAGCTAAAAATGCAAAAACTTTACTAAAGAATGATTTGTAATGTCACACGAATAATACAATGTGTAAAGTAACTGACTTTAGGACCCAGCGGAACAGCTGCTCTGCTCCATATAGAGCTGCCCATCTCCAGTCATGAAATATCATGAGTTATTATTATTATTTCACAATAGGGCCAATGTAAAATATTTAGAGCTGGATTGTGTTGATTGAGTTTTTTTTTTTTATTTAATTTAAGTTGAAAGGAATGTGCTTAAATTAACATTTATTAATAAAATCTAGTAATTTACAGGTAAATAAAAAAAATGCATTAAAAAATAACAAAAAAAAATATTATCAAGCGTTCTGGACAAATAAAAGTATAATTTTAGGGCTTCGGGTCATGTTGACCCTCTAGGGAAGGATGCAGGCTGAGCTTTAGAGCTTAAATCTCAAATAAATCCGTGTGTGTGTGTGTGTGTGTGTGTGTGAGCAGGAGGTGCAGCACGGCTGGATGATGCACCAGCGCGCTCAGAGAGACATCAGAACCCCGAGAAGATGGAGAGGAACCAGCTCGCTGGTGTCCGACGGCAGCCTGACCCTGGAGGAGAAGAAGAGGAAGATCCTGAGGAACATGCGGAGACTGGAGGCCCTCGGGGTCCTGCACCCCCCGACACACACACACACATGCTGCAGCTCATCGCAAAGGTGAGTGTGTGTGTGTGTGTGTGCTGACCAAGCGGGTTCCCACAGGTCCTTGAAATCCTTAAGTTTGGGTTTGAAAGTGCTGGGATTCATTTTTGTGCAAGAAGTTTTCTGTCATTTTAGGTCGTTTTTATTACGCTGATGTAAGTTAAAGTGTTCGTTATTTTAAAATAAGTGTGGTCTTATTATTTGATGTTAAACACGGGAATGTGACGTCATGATTGACGGCTTCTCTGAGTGATGTCACTGAGGCACAGACTTTTGGGAGACTTTCGGGAGGAGCTTCAGCTTTAGTTTCTACATGTCCGCTAGCGGTTAATTTCACACTGACATATTCGAGTTACTCTGCAGTGAACTGTACTAACGGTTTCTGTGTGTGTGTGCGTGTGTGTGTGTGTGTGTGTGAGGTACGGGTCCTTGATATCGTCATTAAGATGTCAGCACCACAATAGGACTTTAGCGGCTTCACTTATCACCAATGGAAGAGAGTGAATGGGCGTCATCCATCTATCTTTTTCCAGTCTCTGGTGCTGACGGTGTGTGTGTGTGTGTGTGTGTGTGTGTGTGTAGGCATGCGTCACCAGCGTGTGTATCGTCAGAGGCGGTCAGGCAGAGCTGGTGAAACTCAGACAGACTCTACACAGTCTTCACTGCAAGAGCTCCTTCCCACTCGGAGCAGGTCGACTACTACAGCCAGTACATCAACACCTGCCTACACAACCTCACCGCCAGGTACACACACACACACACACACCTGCCTACACAACCTCACCGCCAGGTACCACACACACACACACCTGCCTACACAACCTCACCGCCAGGTACACACACACACACACACACCTGCCTACACAACCTCACCGCCAGGTACACACACACACACACACACACACACCTGCCTACACAACCTCACCGCCAGGTACACACACACACACACACCTGCCTACACAACCTCACCGCCAGGTACACACACACACACACACACCTGCCTACACAACCTCACCGCCAGGTACACACACACACACACACACTGCCTACACAACCTCACCGCCAGGTACACACACACACACACACACCTGCCTACACAACCTCACCGCCAGGTACACACACACACACACACACACCTGCCTACACAACCTCACCGCCAGGTACACACACACACACACACACACACACCTGCCTACACAACCTCACCGCCAGGTACACACACACACACACACACACACACCTGCCTACACAACCTCACCGCCAGGTACACACACACACACACACACACACCTGCCTACACAACCTCACCGCCAGGTACCACACACACACACACACACACCTGCCTACACAACCTCACCGCCAGGTACACACACACACACCTGCCTACACAACCTCACCGCCAGGTACACACACCACACACACACCTGCCTACACAACCTCACCGCCAGGTACACACACACACACACACACACACACCTGCCTACACAACCTCACCGCCAGGTACACACACACACACACACCTGCCTACACAACCTCACCGCCAGGTACACACACACACACACACCTGCCTACACAACCTCACCGCCAGGTACACACACACACACACACACACCTGCCTACACAACCTCACCGCCAGGTACACACACACACACACACACACCTGCCTACACAACCTCACCGCCAGGTACACACACACACACACACACACACACACACCTGCCTACACAACCTCACCGCCAGGTCACACACACACACACACACCTGCCTACACAACCTCACCGCCAGGTACACACACACACACACACCTGCCTACACAACCTCACCGCCAGGTACACACACACACACACACACCTGCCTACACAACCTCACCGCCAGGTACACACACACACACACACACACACACACCTGCCTACACAACCTCACCGCCAGGTACACACACACACACCTGCCTACACAACCTCACCGCCAGGTACCACACACACACACACACACCTGCCTACACAACCTCACCGCCAGGTACACACACACATTCTTTGAATAGAAAGTTCAATAGAACGGTATTTATTTTAAATAGAATCTTTAGAAACATTATTCAGGGTTCGTACGGGTGCTTGAAATCCTTGAAAATGCTTGAATTTTGATGTTGTGTTTTCAAGGTTTGAAAAGTGCTTAAATTTTGGATAAAATGCTTGAAAGTGCTTGAAATTGTAACTGTTTCTTTCACAACAAATACCTATAATCTGACTGAATATTTTGTTTATTAAATGGCGAAATAAATCGTTTGCTGCGGCCCGAGCGCGTTTGTTCCCGGCGCCCTCGCAGCGTTGGCCTGGTTTCACACTCAACTTGATTCTATCAAATCCTGGTGCGTTTGCGTGCATCTTACGTCATCACAAACGTGCACGACGCATGATAGAAAACAAAACGCGGGTCAATATATTGTGTTTTTTATTAATGTGGTGTTATGCGCAGCTGAGTGAACAACACAGGTTTACTGTGTATCGCATTTGGCTCCTGCTGATTGCAAACGCAGGAGACAGTGGACTTCCAATAATTTGTTAGCCTGAGTCCACGCGCTATGTGTGTGTGTGTGAATACACTCTAGACTTAGGCCTACTCTCGCTCGGATGATCAAGGTAAATCAACACTATTATCCTTTACTTGTGTTTTTATTTTACTAAACACATCATAATCAGCTAAAAGTAAAACACATGCACAGATCACTTTACTAAGTGCGCACCCTGAGTCCTGTCCGTGATTCATTCACGCGAACCGCGGCACGGTTCAGCACGAACTCAGAGCACCTCCTCCAGGTAGTCTCGGATTCGGTACTGAGGTATAATGACTAAATATGCAGCGCGAATTATACATTTCTAACTCCAAACAATTGGTCTCTGAACCATCTGATAAAATCTTCATTTGATTCGATCCGTGATGCAACCTGACGCTCAAATGAACCGATTCGCATTTTACTGATGCAAAAGACGCGCGCGCACACAAATAATGACGCAGTTACAAGGTGTGTATAATATACGTGTGTATAACTGCTTAGTCAACATTAACAGTAGCTGCTGTTCAGTTTTCATACCGCTGCTCTCCTTCTAGTCACTTCTGAACTTGACACAACTGATTCTGAACGTCTCTTGATTAAAGCTCCAGGTGACGGGTTATTGCTATCACAAAAATAACAGATTTCACAAAAAGAGCAGAACAAGCCCCTTAAAAAACACAGTATAATAAGCAGACATGGCACTAATAAACATATTAGTATTGCTAATATTATCCTACCAAATTAAAAGGAAGTTACTAAATTAGCTATTATGAATAGAATAGTTCAAAATAAAATATTTAGATATTATAAACTGATTGATAAGGTAAAGCAATAACATGAGATTGAAAAATTATTCAGCAACATTTTATTTAAAGTTTAATTGCACCTATGAGTTGTATTTAATATCAGTCAGTTGGGGAAGTTCTTCTAAAAGTTGATGTGTTTTTCCACTATATTTAGCTATCAAAATAGTTTGCCAAATAAATTATTTGCCAAATAAAAGTCAAACAAGGAGAATAACTTTTCATTTCTGAAGTATTTGGGTTAATTTAGTATACAAAGCCATTTATGATGATTTTTGGAGAATAACTACATGTTTAAATAACTATATCATGAAATATATCGTTACCATGAAATACAATTAGTCATACCGTAAAACACAATTTTGGTCATACCGCCCACCCCTACTGAATGTCATTTGGATCAAATCCTCAAAAATCATTTTGAAAAATAAAACCTGTGTTTTGCTTCAATATCTGATCCTTTTGCTATTACAAAACATAATTTTTCCTGTTTATTTCATCTCTTTTAATGTGGAAAAAAATGCAAAATCATATTTTTTTACTTTGTATTGGTTTGTAATTTACGGTGGATAAGGTCCTGGAAAAAACTTTAAAATGGACCTTGAAAGTGCTTGAAAAGTGCTTGAATTTGACCTTGGAAAAGGTGTACGAACCCTGATTATTAATGTCTTTACTGTCATCCTTGATGAATAAAAGTATAGATTTTTCTTATTTCTTTCCCCCAAAAAATAAAATATAAATTCTTACATTTTATTTTACAAAAGCATCAAAGAATACTGAAATATAAGTGTAAATAACAGTTTCCAACACTGATAATAATCATAAATGTGTCTTGATCATCATATTAGAGTGATTTCTGAAGGATGATGCGACACTGAAGACTGGAGTAATGATGTTCTCTCTCTCTCTCTCTCTTTCTCTCTCTCTCTCTCTCTCTCTCAGTAAAGTCAATGGGAAGAAAGTGTGTGATAAAGGGAAGAAGAAGCCGCCGACACTCACTTACACAGCGGCTCGTCTGCATGAGAAAGGAGTTCTGCTGGAGATCGAAGACCTTCCTGTCACACAGTACGACACACACACTCATACACACTCGCGTGTAGCAAACACACACATCGCATTATCAGATCCGCTGCTGCATGTCAATACATTGCTGCAGTCGCCATCGAACACACCTCATCAGTGATTAAGTAAGCAAATGAGTAGATGTGTGTGTGTGTGTGTGCAGGTTTAAGAACGTGATCTTTGACATCGTTCCCGCTGAGGAGGACGGGGCGTTCCTGGTGAAGGCTCGTTTCATGGGTGTGGACATGGAGAGATTCCCTCTCAAATATCAGGTGATGTGTGTGTGTGTGTGTGTGTGTTCGCTGATGTGCATCTCACAGATGCTTAATGGTATTTGAGGATGAAACATGAGAAATAATGTGTGTGCGTGTGTGTGTGCAGGATCTGCTGCAGCTTCAGTACGAGGAAGTGTCCGTGATGAAGATGTTCGATAAAGCTAAAGTCAATGTTAATCTGCTCATCTTCCTTCTCAACAAGAAATTCTTCAAAAAGTGAAGTGTGTGTGTGTGTGTGTGTTGAGTCGATGGTCCTGTGCCGTCCTCACGGGCTTTTACTCGCTATAATGTTACAGAAACTCAGAATAACTCTATAATCAACACTCGTACACTACTTATATATTCATGTGTTAATCACCGGCAAACTAAACCTTTACTCTATTAAAAATCACAGAAGTATATTTCAGTTCATACACACACACACATTAATCGGTGTGTGTGTGTGTGAACACTAGTTATCCAGCTGCTCTTTTAAACGCTGTAGTTTTAGTGAAAGTGTCTCAAACTATTAATTGTGTGTAAATATTTTCTGTCATTCTGTTTTTCTCTTTGAAAATGTCTATTCCTCTCCTCTACTGTTTTTAGGTCATTTGTTTGTGCTTTTAATGCTGTTTTTATTCACAATTAAAGACTTTACATGAACAGAAAAAGTGTCCGTCATTTTGCACATTAAGCTCATGGTGACATATTTCATACACTGGCTGCTCTTTAAAAAGTGGACAAAAATATTGTGACTGAAATATTGAACAACTTAAAAGAAAAATTTGTATTACATAAAATAAACGTCAAATGAAATAAAATATGCAAAAACGGATATATTTTATTTCAGTTAGTTGCTTATTTTTTTCTCTTCATTGGTTCCAGCATTTGTAAAAAAAATAATAATAATAATTACCTATGTTGATCATTTTTAAAAGTCCAAATTTTATTTGTGTGATCTGTCTTTCATCCTATTTATCAGCGGTGAATCTGACTTGACAGCTGTCTCGAACCGCCTCGCCAAACTGAACAAAACCATACGTGTTTCGTCATTTTTGGTGGAGTATTCGTGTGAGACATTAGCCGAAAACCGTCGGCCGCATTCTGAAATGGCGCCGCGAGCTTGGGAGAAAACTGCAAATATCTCGGTGAAAAATAAACCTATCGACGCCAAATTTTCAGCGAGTGGAGAACGGACCGATACCTTTCGAAAGAGACCACCCCCAGCCTCGTGGCCCCCCGGGGGCCGATATACAGGCCCCCAAAGCCCCTCCGGAAGGGAAAAACGCAAATATCTCAGCGAAAACTGAACGGAGACCTGGCTCATTTGAACCGTCTGGCCGAACTGAACAAAACCGTATGTGTTTCGTCATTTTTGGTGGAGTATTCGTGGAGATATTAGCCGAAAACCGTCGGCCGCGCTCTGAAATGGCGCCACGAGCTTGGGAGAAAACTTCAAATATCTTGGTGAAAAATAAACCTATCGACGCCAATTTTTCAGCGAGTGGAGAACGGACCAAGACCTTTCGAAAGAGACCACCCCCAGCCTCGTGGGCCCCAGGGGGCCCGATATACAGGCCCCCAAAGCCCCTCCGGAAGGGAAAAACGCTGAAATGGCGCCACGAGCTTGGGGAGAAAACTGCAAATATCTCGGTGAAAAATAAACCTATCGACGCCAAGTTTTCATCGAGTGGAGAACGGACCAAGACCTTTTCAAAAAGACCACCCCCAGCCTCGTGGACCCCCGGGGCCCCGATGACAGGCCCCCAAAGCCCCTCCGGAAGGGAAAACGCAAATATCTCAGCGAAAACTGAACGGAGACCTGGCTCATTTGAACCGCCTGGCCAAACTGAACAAAACCATATGTGTTTCGTCATTTTTGGTGGAGTATTCGCGGAGATATTAGCCGAAAACCGTTGGCCGCGCTCTGAAATGGCGCCACGAGCTTGGGAGAAAACTTCAAATATCTCGGTGAAAAATAAACCTATCGACGCCAAATTTTCAGCGAGTGGAGAACGGATCGAGACCTTTCGAAAGAGACCACCCCAGCCCCCACGGGGCCCCGAGATACAGTCCCCAAAGTTTTTAGAGACCAAAGTTTTTTACCAAAGGAGTAAATGGAAGTAATCGCACAGTACAAATATGACAATAAAAATAAATAATCATATAAATAATAATAATACAATAATAAAAACTCTATGTTAATGAGAAGTTACTGATCAGATTAAAAGCAATATGGTTTTAGTAGAAAATATTAAGTTATGACTTAACTTTACAGGAATACAAAAGGTGTACAGTTTGTTAAATAATGTATTAATGTAGTTAATTGCTTAATCTCGTGGTGTTTTAAGACTCGAGACCACGTGACTCGGTTTTGCATGCATGGCTCTTATTGGCTGGTCTCAGTTACATTTGCAATATAAAGAGGTTGCGTAATGTAAGTTATGATGGTGTTAGTCACAATCATAACTTACATAGAGATGAACTACTGTAGTGTTGATCTGATGCGTGACGTCAGTCACACACACACACACTCACACATTCTCTGCATGTTTAGGTGCAGTTTCTCCTGAAGGATGACGGAGACATCCAGAGCAAGAACAACTTTGAGGTAAAACAATCTCGACACACAACCACTGACTTCAGTAACTTTACACACAACACACTGCAGATCTGAAGTTGAGGACAAAGTCAGAAAAAGATCTGGTAACTCTTTACAATAAGGCTCATTAATCAACTAACATTAACAAAAAATGATCAGTACACTTGTTACTGTATTTGTTAATCTTTGTTAAAGTTAGTTAAACCAGGTTCTGTTGTTTGTTTGTTAGTGCAATTTCTAATGTTTACATACAATCTTTGATCTTATCAATTAGATTAATAAATGCTGTAGAAGTATTTGTCATTCTTAGTTCATGTTGACTAAGCTAGTTAACTAATTTTAACTAATGAACCTTATTGTAAAGTGTTATCAAATATCTTTATGCTACTTAGATATTTTGATGTTGAATCTTCTTTATTGGTTAAAAACATTACCAGTTTTTACTCTTAATTTGTTAACGTTAGTGAAAAATCCTGCTGAACTAAATTAACAAACCCTACAGCATTTATTAATCTAATGTTAATTGCAACATTTACCAAAATATATTTAAGATAAAAACATTTGGCTATATATGTTAGATAATGCACTTTCTGCAAACAAACATGAAAACTAACATTATGGTTTACAAATGCTTTGAAAATATTTGCTATATTGTATGTTGATTAACTGATGTTGAGAAGTTAGACTTCATGGTAAGGTGTTGCTGGAGGAATAAATGAAGGAAACTCCTGTTGTTTGGAGCTTGTTTAGGGATTTCTACTGCTAATATAAATGATTCATCTCTGATTTGACCCATAAACTACTCAAACCAGCTAATCACTGAATAAAACAAAAGAGTAATTTAAATAGAAATAATTAAACCCTTTAGACTACAGCTGAATGAAGATCTATTAGAGTATCAGAGTGTTTGAAAGTCTTGAGTCATCGGAGCAACTGCAGGTTCGTCTGGTTTGTTCAGTTAAAGAATGTCAGTGAACAATGACTGAATTATCCTGTCTATAGAATTATCTGCAGCTGACTGCAAAGAAAACAAGTGTGATCTGGAAACTTCCCTCTCTAAAGTGTCAAAAGATGTCAAGAAAAGTCGAAGTGATCATCAACTCTGCGGCTCCGCAGGATCAGTCTGCGTGTCCCGTTTACATCACAGAGTCGAAGCCCGGAGACGCGCCCGGCGTGACAGGGTTCCTGAAGATCAACCCGGCGATTCTGGGGTAAACCTTCTGACCAACACTCTTTACTAGTGAAACTGCTGATCAAAACTCCTAACTAGTCAAACAACTGATGTTCAACACTCTTAACCAGTGATCAACACTTTTAACTACTGACCAACACTCTTAACTAGTGAAACTGCTATTGATCAACACTCTTAACTAGTGATCAACACTTTTAACTAGTGATCAACACTCTTAACTAGTGATCAACACGTTTAAATAGTGATCAACACTTTTAACTAGTGATCAACACGTTTAACTAGTGATCAACACTTTTAACTAGTGATCAACACTTTTAACTAGTGATCAACACGTTTAACTAGTGATCAACACTCTTTACTACTGAAACTACTGATCAACACTCTTAACTAGTGAAACTGCTGTTGATTAGCACTCTTAACTAGTGATCAACACGTTTAACTAGTGATCAACACTCTTTACTACTGAAACTACTGATCAACACTCTTAACTAGTGAAACTGCTGTTGATTAGCACTCTTAACTAGTGATCAACACGTTTAACTAGTGATCAACACTCTTTACTACTGAAACTACTGATCAACACTCTTAACTAGTGATCAACACTTTTAACTAGTGATCAACACTCTTAACTAGTGAAACTGCTGTTGATTAGCACTCTTAACTAGTGATCAACACGTTTAACTAGTGATCAACACTCTTTACTACTGAAACTACTGATCAACACTCTTAACAAGTGAAACTGCTGTTGATTAGCACTCTTAACTAGTGAAAGTTTTGATCAACACTCTTAACAAGTGATCAACACTTTTAACTAGTGATCAACACTCTTAACAAGTGAAACTGCTGTTGATTAGCACTCTTAACTAGTGAAAGTTTCTGATCAACACTCTTAACTAGTGAAACTGCTGTTGATTAGCACTCTTAACTAGTGATCAACACGTTTAACTAGTGATCAACACTCTTTACTACTGAAACTACTGATCAACACTCTTAACTAGTGATCAACACTTTTAACTAGTGATCAACACTCTTAACTAGTGAAACTGCTGTTGATTAGCACTCTTAACTAGTGAAAGTTTTGATATGTCAACACTCTTAACTAGTGAAACTGCTGTTGATCAACACTCTTAACTAGTGATCAACACTCTTTACTACTGAAACTACTGATCAACACTCTTAACTAGTGAAACTGCTGTTGATCAACACTCTTAACTAGTGATCAACACTCTTTACTACTGAAACTACTGTATCAACACTCTTAACTAGTGAAACTGCTGTTGATCAACACTCTTAACTAGTACTGCTGGTGGCTACAAGCTGACAAAAACATCTCGCCTTTAATCCGTCAGTGGCTGGAGATCCTGACCGGTGCCGTGGCGTTCGGACTCGTCTTTTGGAATTACGAGCGTTGGTTTTTAATACCAACTTGCTATGTGAGTCTTTTATTTTGAGCGTGTGACACTGAAGATGTAATGATGTTGAAAATTCAGCTTTGATCACAGAAACAATTTACATTTTACTCACATATACATTCACATAGAAAACAGCTGACTTACACTGTAATATATTTCACAAATGTTTTACTATTTTTTGGATCTAATAAACACAGCCTAAACATGAATAAATCTTAATTATTCCCCCAGGAGGATGCAGATGTAGTCAGATATAGCGCTTTGATAGTCTTTATCACTGTATTAAACTGTAAATGCATGCTGAATATTGTTGATATGTCTGTGCGATGTCTTGTATAATGTTGTTTTGTGTGTCTGTAGTTGATTTTAAACGGAGTTGTTACAGCCATCGCTGCCTGTACCCGTAACCCGTGTCTGGTCAGTGTAATCCACCGTCTCACATGATCTGATGTGCTGAACTGTTTCATCTGAGCGAGCAGAAGTGCTTTATGAATTATGTTTGTTCAGGTGGTCACCGCTCAAGTCCTGAACCTGTTCAACATCTTCAGCTCTCTGACGGTCTTCATCATCTTCTTCCTCTTGTTCTATGTCACGTCGAGTGTGCGTGTGGTGAGTCATTATTTCCCTGATATAAGATTCATCTGTCGTCCTATTAATGTATGTATTACTGATGTTTATGAATATTGAGGTGTTTCTGGTGATTCTGTTTGTAGTTCTTGGCCCCTTCTCTGGGTTCGACTGAAGTGGCGTTCATGGCCTGTAACGCTGTGGCGCTCCTCCTCTCCGTCATCATCTTCGCCACCTCGTGCTGCTGGTGTAAATCGGTAAATAAAGTGTTTCTTTAATATCCAGTGTCCTCTATGGTGGGCTTCGGGCTGTTTAATGCTCCGGACCCCTGAAATAAGATCATCCTGGTGAGGGGCCGCCACCCTAACATTTAAAAGGCAGCTTTATATTTTTATTTACAAAGACGTAGTATTACAAATGTGTAAAATATTAGCATTACATCCTTGTTTTTTATACTCACTGTTATGCTGCACTGTTAGATGTTTTATTCATTCATATGAATATATTCATATTATTTTTTATAAAATGTATTTATTTATTTAAATAAAAAGTTTGATACATTTATTTCAATTAAATGCATTTATTTATTTACACTGTTTTTCTTATTTGTATTTAAATTTTATTTTAATCATTTTTATTTATTTTCTATTTTTTATTTAATTAATTAGTTTTGATCTAATGTATTAAATATTTTGTATTTTTAAGTTTAAATAAATATCATATTATGTGGTCTTAATAAAACTTAGTTTAATCTTATTTATTTATTTTCACATTTTTCACAACTTTTCTTAATTTTATTTATTAACCAGGTTTTATTTAAATAATTAATTTATTTTAATCTGACATAAAAATAAAATTTAAATAAATAAATATTACTTACATATTTTTTAGAAATCAAATTTAATTACTTTAATCTTATTTTTGATTTTACACTGCTTTTCTTATTTTTATTTATTTAAATCAAGATTTATTTTTATTTATTAATGTATTTTTATTTGAATCAAGTTAATTAAGTTAATTTAATCTAATGCATGAAATACAATTTTATCATTATTATAACATTTTCCATTTTAATTAAATTCTATCTTAATGAAATGTAGTTAGTTGAATCATATTTTGGTTTATCTGTCTTCTGTGCATGTGCAGAGGAAGCGTCTGATGGTGATCCACATGAGCTCCGCATCACCTAATGTGGTCAGTGATGTCATGGACCCGCGTCCCGCATCATCACCCCCATCCTACTACAGTCCGGTCCCGCCTTCAGATCCGCCGGCCTATGAGGTGAGGGTCGAGTCTGAGCAAATCCACTCTGATGAGACCGATCAGTAAAACCAAGCGGCAGCTGTCCGCTCTCTCTCTCTGAATCAACACTGAGTGAGTTAAACTGCAGTTCCTCCACTGGCCACTAGAGGCGCTGCAGAAGAGACTCACTCCCATAGACCCGCATGTTAAAATGGCCAACTTCACAGCAGAATTAAACACGTTTACAGCCTGGTGCAAAATGGTCTTTGGTCTAAAATTTTGCCCTTCATGACGACTGTGAGGTCTCATCCGTTTAAATTATATGAAGCCTTAAAGTTCTGCATAATTAAGGGCGTGGCCACATTGTGTTAGGAGCAGAGATTTAGATATGATAATGAGTGCTTTCTGACCAATCAGAGCAGAGCTGCTCTCTGAGAGGCGGGGCTTAGAGAGACTGAATCTTCAAACGAAGCGTCTGAGACAGAGCTGACGCTGCAGTGATGAGGAATGAGTGTTTCTGTGTTTCTGCAGGATGAGCGACGCTCGACACTCTCTAGAAGCTTCTGCTGCCCGATGGGACAAGAGGAGATGGATCGATGAACTGCATCGCAGCAGGAAATCCCTCCAAGTCTGAAACCATTCATGTGTTCCAGATCAATCTCTAAAGTAGAGCTTCAGTGACCGGGTTTGAGTCTAGGGCCCTTAGTAGTGTACATCTCGTCACTCGTTCGGCTTCAGAACTCTCTGGAAGACTTGCTATCAGAAACTTTGCACAAGAATTTATCTAATATTTTTTTAGTTTTTGCCGTTATATGCGGATGTTTATGACAGGATTTGTGTCGGATAGTGTGTGTGTGATTGAACGACAGGTTGTTTTTGAGATTTCAGTATTTTTAGAAGCTGTACACGCATGACTGAAAACAGCCGTCCGAAGTGTGTGTGTGTGTCGGAGAACTCCGCTCACACACACTGATCTGAATGTGTGTGGAGCTTCTGCACACAAGGACTTTCCCTCGATCTCATACATCATCATGTGCAACTATTTAAAGGTTTTTTTCTTTTTTTCTTAATGCATTTGAATGTTTATGTTGCAAAGCTCTGTGCATTTTACAGATGCTATATAAAGTTCATTTATTATTATTATTATTGTTGATTGTGTTGATTGTTGATTACTAGTAGTAATATGCGCATATCCAGAAACGTCTCGGCCGGTACACGATCAGACAAAGCTCTTCACTGAAGAATAAACACAAAATCTGTTTATTAAAATATGCAATCGGGTTGAAACTGCTTATTTTAATAAATTGATTTTGTGTTTATTCTCTAGTGATTTTGTTAATTTGCCGTCTCACAGCATCTCGTACTGGCAATCAAAAGTTTCAAATAATTAAGATAAAAAATACAGTAAAACAGTGAAATATTATTATAATAAATCAGCTGTTTTCTATGTGAACATGTAATTTATTCAAGTGTAATTTATTCCTGTGATTTTCAGCATCATTACTCCAGTCTTCAGTGTCACATGATCCTTCACAAATCACTCTAATATGAGGATCTGATGATCAAGAAATATTTATGATTATTATCAGTGTTGAACACAGTTGAAGTGGTTTATATTTTTACAAAATATGTGGAAACTGTCATTCACAACCGTTCAAAAAGATTGGGATTAGTAAGATTAAAAAAACAAAACAAATGAATACTTTATTATAAATGTATGAATTCTAAATTTGATAAAATAAGCTAATGAGTTCATACTTTTATTTAGCAAGAATGCATTAAATTGATTAAAAGTCATTCATAATGTTACAAAAGCTGTCCTTTTAAACTTTCTATTCATCAAAGAATCCTGAAAAATAAAATGTATCACGGTTTCACAAAAACATGAAAGAGTTTTCAACACTGATAATAATCATAAATGTTGTCTTGATCATCAGATCATCATATTAGAGTGATTTCTGAAGGATCATGTGACACTGAAGACTGGAGTAATGATGCTGAAAATCACAGGAATAAATTACACTTTACTGTATATTCACATAGAAAACTGATGATTTACATTGATAATAATATTTCACTATTTTTACTGTGAATGATAGTTCTAATCATTGAACGCTTTCATTTGAGATTATGAGAGCAAACTGACAGATATTGTTGAGGTTCTGCTGTTCGGACACTAGAGGACAGTGTGTGCTCTACAACATCTCACACACACCATCTCTATTTGTAGAACTTCAATGTTGAGTTTACTTTTAGATTCTTGTAATAATCCACCATATATGAGGTTTATTTTCCGTTTCCCTTATTTACCAAACACATTCTATTCTATAGTTTATTCATTTTTACCGTCTGATCATTGATTTTCTGTAACATTTTTGCATTTGGATTTATTTCTCTTTGGTAAATTTTCTGGATATTTCTTTCACACCCATATCATGTCTAAGATATTCAATTAATTCTGTACACTCTTAAAAATAAATAAAGGTCAGTTTCTGGTTCCCCAGAGAACCTTTCAGTGATCAGTTCTTAAAAGCACCTTTATTATTATTATTATTATTATTATTTAGTGTAAATACTATTGTATTATTCCATAGATCATAGTTCCACTTTAAAGAACCTTTCATGCGAGGAAAAGATTCCAGGATGTTCCAGGTTCTTCACAGAACCATCAATTTAATGTAATGAACCTTTATTTTATTTGAAAGAGTGTACATAAAAAAAATGTTTTTAAGAATATACCAACCAATCCAAAACAGCAGTCGTTTAATAGCTACACATAACAGCATTTTCGAAATGACATATCTTACTTTGAACGTGCACAGAAATAATGCATTAGGGAGAGATTTAAATATATTACAAAAGGACCAAATTGATCAAATTCAAACAATCACTCTCAAAAATAATGGTTCTTTATTTCGCGAAGCAAAAATTGTTCTTTAATTGTAAAACGCCCTATCGGAACCTTTATTTTTGAGAGTGCACGAGCTTTTGGAAGCGTTCCTCTAGCTGGCGGCGTAGAACGCGTAATAGCCGATCGCTTTCGAGGAGGAAGAGTCCTTGTTAAAGTTTTCCGAGTCTTCTTCACACTTGGGCGAGTTCCCAGTGCCGGATTCTGCGTGGGAAAGCCGCCTCTTCTTACACACGAGCGAGTAAACGCTGGGCTCCACTGAGTCTGACGGCTTCAGCGAGGACGCGCTGCTCTCCGTCCAGTTCTGCGCGAACGCGCTCACAGGGCTTTCCTCCTGAGCTCGGTCTTTGTCAGGCATGATGATGTGTTCATCTGTGGGATTCGGTCTGGGAGACCAGGGTACTTTCCTCGGGTACGAGCCTCTCGTGCCCCATCCCGCGGTCACGGACGCGAACGCGCCTTCAGGATAGTACCCGAGCGAGTGCGCGCTCTGGAGAGGTAAAGACTTGAAGCTGTAGGGTAACAGCGAGCTGGAGTAATCTCCCTCGTACGCCGTGAGCTCCAGTTTGCCGCCACTGGTCTGCTCGCTGCTGTACAGCCGGTTGTTGAGTTGATCCGGCAGAAAAGGTTGCACGGTGTAGCGCGCGCTTGGCACGATCTGTTGCGAGTGCGTCGGCGAAGGCGTCAGTCTTTCACGCTCTGAGAGCGTGTACATCCTGAAAATCCAATGCATGTTAGTGTCAACCGAGGAAAATGCGGGGAAACCTCAGTGATGCTCATCATACTCACGAGTCATAGTTATCTCTGAAGCCTTTGGCGAAAGGATTGTGGTCGATCTTCAGTTGAGTGATCTAGAGGAACGACAAAGAAGTGAGTGTTAATAGCTAACTGTGTGTGTAGTCCCAGCCTGAGCTCTTGAAAATGCACACCTATTGTGTTTATCGTGCAATTTATACGCGAAAATTAGGCTAGTTTTAGCATGCATATGATACGCACTTTATTGCGTGTAATACACACGCACCCCACACCCTGCTCTAACCATATCCAAACCTATAATTCACATCACTACTAATTAAACCTACCCGTGCGTATCATATGCACGCAATAACACAAAGCGTGCTATATAGACGCATTTCGTGAGCATTTATTTTAGACCAAGAGCTTAACTTTTATTTTATTTTTAACTTTTTTTCTTGATTGGAATGGTAAACTTGGTAAATGTTTTGGCACTTGCTATGTAAATACACACACAAACAGGTTAAATGGTGCAAAAAAATAGTAACTTGAGCGCCTCGCGGTCAGAAATGAGCGCGTTGTAAATGAGAGTTTCCTCTAGCGGACGCGTGCGGAACTACAGCAAACACACTCACTGAACACTCGTTTACTGAGATCAACTCGCATGCGGAACACACACTTGTTTAGGTTTGTGGCTAATTTGATTTTCTTGTTTTTAATATATATATAGCCTATATATCATATTAAAATTGCAAATAGTATTTTTGCACTTTTTTCATAACAATAAATGTATAATTCTGTAACTTTTTATAACTTTTTTTCACTTCAGCAATAATCTGCGGTCGTCTTTGAGAAGAGATCAAACTTCAGTCTGTTTCTCTAAAGCATTCAAGATTCACCACAGTTTAAGTTGGAACTTTAATCCTCAAAAAGTGAATAAATGGATTCTAAATACATTTAAACAACTAAAATATAGGCTAGTACATTAATTTAATTGAAATAAAAAAGTAAACACGCGAAAAAGCAGCAGAGGGTTATTAATGCTCAGAAAGAGTGTGTACATCAGTGTTCTGGTAGGCTGTGACCGCTATGAACTGGTTCTCCGGGAAAGTGAAGATTTGAGTCCGAGAGTCTCGGCCTGTGTTCTCAATCCCGTCGTCGGACACTTCAACGATGTGAAGCCTCGGCTGGTACTTGTGTAGAGACTGGAGGACAATCATCTGAGTTGGACACAAACGAGACTATTAAACGGACATCATTTAATGGCGATTTTGCCCTGTATGTTCAATTTTGGATACTGGAACAACACTAACTGATAATCACTAACTCTTAACTTGAATAACCCTGATGTAGAAGCACAGACTTGGCATAAATAAACGTGTCCCTCAGATCTGGTTAAATTGGAATGTTGTTCCAGGATAAAATTACATTCTTCCATATTTAATATTAGCCTACTTCATCTTACAGTCAATGTCAAAAGAAATAGGCCTATGTGCTTTTAATTATTTAATTTGATTACTAAAACAGGCTCAAAAAGCACAACAGTTCTGGTTAAAGCATCAATAGCTAATTTACTAAAATAAATGTGCATTGTTTACCTGCGAAGTGTTGGTATTTGCTCCCTTGTTGTTTGTTAGTTTCAGTTTACCGAAAGATATTTCTTGTCTCATCCAATGAGCTCCTGTATTCGGCGATTCGGGGTGGACGTAAATCTTATTCCCTGAAACAATACAACAGCATAATAATATTAATATTAGTATTATTAATAAGAACAATAGCACTTGGCTTATTCCATACCTTGCATATTATTGTCGGCTTTCCCGCACGTGACCCATTTCCCGCCCTGGAATCTCCAGTGATTCGGATCCGCCAAGACAATCTCCACAAACACGTTATAATGCGTCGTAAGGCTCAGGCCGGTAATATTGAAACTCAGGAATGGAAACATTCGCCTGTGCAGGGATTAATAACGCAAATAATTATTCAGCAATATTCTGAATGAATTATCAAAATTGCGGATTAAAAATAGACTATAGCTTTCAAAGAACTTAAACACGTACACCACACTCGCAAACCATGATTTCACAAATACATAATAATAACACAATTCTTCTCTGGTTTCATAGTTCATAAACCTGGCATTGTTGGCTCTGTGATGAATGTTTTGTACCTGATTTAGGTCGTATTGGATAAAAGCGCTAAATGCATAGGCTAGATGTAAATATAATGACATTTTTTGATGACCACTTTTAATTAATTTTATTTTAATTCGACCTGAATTGTCTTTTTGAACCTCTATCTCTAATAGCTTTAGTTTAAAAATAAATAAATGATACAAAACTAGACTAGCCTACTTTTATGAGTTGTAGCCTAGGTTATTATATAAAAACCTATTAAAAAATATTAATGACCAACTGTTGCTATAGTAACACGTCTTTTGCAAACTATTTGCAAACACATTTGAAACATTCTTTTCGTTATATAACTGTTTAAAACTGATTATGAAATATTTAAGGCGTACAATTTAAGGCGTTTAAATTGACTAACATAACATGTTTAAATAGAGTTAGCCTATTTGATTAATTCACGCTTAGAATGAAAGATTTCCTAATGCAGCGATGAAATATCAGGACCGTTTCTGGTTCCACAAAGAACCTTCAGTGATCAGTTCTGCAAAGAACCATCCCAGCATGCAATAGACATCATTTCTCCTTCTCGGTTAACTAGACCCGATATAGTCCGGCTATGAGTAACACACTCGTTATAGCCAAGATAACCTTGAATTTGTTTATGTTTTTGTCCAAAAAAAAAAAATCGCTATTTAAAGGATATTCCATCATGTAAGCAACGTTAGCAGTGATTACAACAAGGTGTTTGGTTGTTATGTCTTTGGACTTGTTATATTATGTGTAGCCAGAGATATTCTTGAGTTAGCTATGATTTACGATTTTAAAACGTTTTTTAAACGCTAAACTGCTTGCTGGGATCTTTTTTCTATGTGAATAACATTTTAATAATATAAAGAATGCAAAATGCTTTATGAAAGAGAAACCATGGCAATGACAGCAGCTTTATTTGTATAGGACTCTCACCTGCCCTGTTTGGTGATGATCATCTCTGTTTGGTGCCGGTGAAACTTGAGCCACAGCGGCCGGTTGCACAGATACACCTGAGCTCGAGCCATGGAACCGATCCCGGACCCTTGATACGGGCCGTAGGAGTTTCCCGAAGCGTGTCCGAACTGATATCCCGCGCCGAACTCCCCGCGACCCGCACACAGAGACGGACAGAAGCCCGCGGACGGGATCACGGAGCCGTAGTGCAGAGACGCGTACCGCGATCCATCGGAACCGGCGTATACTCCTCCGGTCTGGCCCGTGTACGGGAACAACGGACAAGGACTTTCCTGCGTTTGCTGCGTCGCGCCCATCATGAAGTATCGATTGGATCCGAGCCCGTCGAGGATGTACCGGCCGCTCGTCAGTTCATCTTCACAAATGATAGGTGAATCCTTCCCGTCGTCCAGCGCAGAACCGGACCCTTCCCCGGGCATGATCCGACAAACTCCACCCGAACTCCTGATCCGAATCCTGACGTTTGATAATTCGATCTCCGGCAGTTACTGTCGCGCGCCTCGGCATCACTGAGAATGAATGTGTAGATGTCAATAAATGTTCATTAATGTTCAACAGCTGCACATTATTTCTATTTTGATCGCTTTGGTTTAAAACGATTCTGCATTTCAGTCACCGCTTTATTAAAAACAAATCCAAACTTCTTGCTTTTAGGATCTAAATTAAAACAATCTTATATGGCTATTTAATAACAAACAAACAAACAAACAAACAAACAAACAAACAAACAAAAAATATTTAATGTACTCATAGGTTAATTTGCTTTCATACATTTGCTATCAAATTAAATGGACTTTTGATTTAACTCGCGACGTTTATGTGTCATATTGTAGTTTATTCGTTCGTAAAATAGGCCATAGCTTGAATTTCATATTTCCCAAATAACCCTATCACTTTTTTATTTTGTAATACCATGTGCAGCTAAAATTTATCATTTAGCCTAATTGCATTTATAAATGAATTATTTCACATTTTAATTAAATAGGCTAGGCTACGCTGTGTGCTCGTCTTCGCTTTATATTTAAGTTCATGTTATTCTCCAGTTCAAGTCTCCGGCGATGTGGGATTTAATTGAAGAACTAGACTAATAATAATAATAAAGAGTTTGTAATCGTAAATGCTTAAACTTTATGGCGAGTCCGAGATGATTCGGATACGGTTTGCCGGTGAGATGACGGGGGAAATCCCTATCAATCGAGCCTTATATTTAATTATAATACATCATATTTAATTTTTTATAGATATAAACAGTAGTTGCTCCATATCATAAGCCACAAACTAAAAAGCAATAAACGAAAACAGTGATTCAATTGAAACGTTCCTTCATTAGGCCTACGCATAACTTTGGCATTTTACCATTTTCAAATTAAATATTGATATTAAAATGTATTGCCAAACTAGGCTTTATTAGTGTTTTGCGTAAATAACCTTCATATTTTCGATTTTCTGCATTAATTCTTCTTTTAATGACTGAACAAAAATGCTTTAGGCCTATAGCTGCGTTTATTCGTAATATATCTTTATATCTTTAAAAAATAAGTATTATAATAAACATGATACATAAACAGTCTGTAAGACAACTTTATAAGCTTTACTGTTATTTGTGGATTTTTTTTCTGTTTTTTTGTTTTTTTTGTTGTTCTTATTAGTTTTTTTCTAAGCATATGTAAACTAACATCCAAAACGTTGCAAAGATTGTTTCTATGTGTAAAAGAGAACGTTTTAAATTCTTTTTTTTACAATTTTTATCGCATATAACGTTGAACGAGGTTTAAACAGCGCATGACTCAGTATGCAGTATTAATAACTGTTTAATATCCTCGGTAATGCCTATATCACAGAGCTTAAAGTGCACTGACAATCAGAGGTAAGAAAGAAAACACAATGAAGCTTCTCGCGTACATGCGGAATAATATGAATAATCACTATGATGAATAACTCACCAGTTTCATCTTCGTTTTGTCCCCAGATTGAGGTCGAAATCGCGCTTGTGTTCAGACTGACAGCGATAAGGAGAGTGAAGGTAACACTCTCACACACACACACACACTCACACACACACTGGCTGATGAATGAAGCCTGACTGAAGCACCTGTGCGGATGATGCTGGATTTATTGATGCGGCTCTCTAGCGCCTCCTACTGATACTCATTCTCTTCTTTTACTCTATTTTACACACTCTGTTTCTAGTGTAACCATGAGGTTTGAGCCTGTTTTCTCCTGCACTGTTGGGTTCAAACACCTAAAGCTGCTTTAAATTACATTTTTTTTGTAGTTTTATTTTCAAAAAACATTTTTATATCACCATATTTAGTGAGTATCAAGTCATCCCATAACATGCATATTTGTCATAGTCCAAAAAATTTTTTTTTACATGTTTGGTGGTTTGCTTGTGTTTCATAATTTAGGTCTAACAGGCTTTTTAATGGTCTTCATTGTGAGAATTGACCACACACACACTTTTAAAAATAAAGCTTCTTTACTGGCATCCATTAAGAACCAGATTTCTTTATTTGGAAAAGTTCTGTAGATTATTAAAATGTGCTTCACATTAAGAAAAACATGGTTCTTTTCAGAGCGGATCACAAGAACGGAAACGGTTCTTCTGTGGCTTCACTGAGATTTATTTTTAAGAGTGTGTGTGTGTGTGACAACATGCTCTGGATCAGCCAGTGTCTCACCTGTCCTGATCAGTAATTTACAGTCCAGAGAATTACAAAATGCAACTGTTTTCAGAAAGAAGTATTATGTCTATAAAGTTTGCATCAGGTTTGGTGCGGCTGACGACCACACAGCAGTGTCACACTAAATCAAGTCTTAGTTTGGAAATCACTTCTTGCAGCAACTCAAGCACAGCAAAGTTCATTATGAACAAACTGGATTCTTTAGAAAATGATTCAGAGTTATTTAGATGTTCAACTTCATTAGTCCTGTGACTCAAAGATATAAAACATCAAGACGATTCCCTATATCTATAAAATAGCAGATCACGTCATGATGCTTGGCCTTCTGTTTGCACATTATTAATTGAGCTTTTATATAAAGGAAATATTGACACTTGTGTTTATGGCACAGACTTATTTACCTTGATGGCTTATTAATCATCATATTTCCACTGACATTTACAGTTGTTTTCAAACGCATACACACACAATACTCACTTGTCACACAATTTCTGAAACCTGACATTCAAACACCAGAAACACACACCAAATCTGCCAGACCACACACTCATTCTCGCCTTCGACTCAGTTTTCAATTTCAGAAAACACTTTTTGCAAATCACAACACACAATTATCTACTGTATGTGACACACACACACACACACACACACACACACACACACACACACACACACATTTATCAGTCTCTTGATTTCCTTTCTCAAACACAACCTATCAAAAAACCACAGTAATTCATCAGAGCCTCACACACACACACACACACACACACACACACACGCACACGCACACACACTGCTTTACTAAACACCAGGCATTGCTTTAGAATAGGCCTGTCAAAGGTCAAAGGTCGAGTTAAAGCTTCTTCAGAGTGTGTAATAATGCATTCACAACCACAAATGATGACAGGAGCCCAAAAAATAATAATTTGGTTTCAATTTTGCTTTCGATTTACTTTGAATTTTTCGACATCTCTGACAATTACTTGTAAAGAAATGTTCCAGAAGAGAAGAGCTTTAGGTTTTCCATAACTGTGTATTTGATATATCCAAAAATATACCGTGCACCGTAACACAAATGTCTGCGTTTGAGATGTTTGTGGTGTTTTGAATGCAGTGCTTCACTTTGCAGAGATGTGAGGCATTTTGCATTTTGTGTGCAATTCTAGGATTTATGTGTAAAGTAAAAATAAAAAAAATTAAATAAAGTGGCACATTTTAGAAACTGTGTGTAAGCAGATGAAAAATCTGTGCTAATAATGTGTGTTAACCCTGAACCCTGTGTGTCCGCGAGTGAACATGAACACAACAGTGGTTATATACAGTATCTGTTGACACAACATGATTTTTACAGCATATCAAAAAGTTTCTTTTATATTTTGATCATTTGACTGGGAAGCAGAAATGCAGATTTTATCCGTAAAACTCTAATGACTCATTTTCTGTTTTCATCTCAAGTAATATCAAGCAAAAACGTGGAAATTGTCCTTATCATGAAGTGTGAATTATCTGTGAGTATTCCTGCAGATATTACAGATCACGCGTGTGTGTGTGAGATGCACCTCTGTAATGTTGATATGGAAGTGTGTGTTGTGGTTTCTTCAGTCCTGCGGTGAAACGCCTCTTTATGAGAGAAAGACGAGAGATTGCTGGAAACAGTGTGTCAGAATGACTCAACTAAACACGTATATTACTGCTTCTGTTACAGCTTTTATATTAGACACATCATTCATAACCAACAGATCGTGTGTTTCTTCTCTGAAAACCCCACAAATCACTGCAGTTTACACTCGCTAAATCCTCAACACACATTTCCAAACTGTGAATAACAAACGCTTCAATCGCCACATTGATCAAAACACACAAACACTTCTGTCCTTCATTCTCCACACACTGCAGGATAGTTCTCATAAAACACACTCAAAGCAGAATCATGGCACATTTCTGCAGTATTTATTTTGAAAATCTTTGCATAAAAGGAACTAATAATCATCTCAAGTGAATTGGAGTTTCCTCTGAAAGCAGCCGTTAGTCTCATGTCTCAGTGAGTGTGTGTGAGGTCAGTGTGTGTGTGTGAGGTCAGTGTGTGTGTAGTGGGGTCAGTGTGTGTGTAGTGAGGTCAGTGTGTGTGTGTGAGGTCAGTGTGTGTGTAGTGAGGTCAGTGTGTGTGTGTGAGGTCAGTGTGTGTGGATGGGAGAAGACCAACGCTGATATCTGATGATTTGAGGGCCAGATTTTTAATTAAATACGCTGTGTGCTCGATCTACATTATGTTATTCTCCAGTTGAAATCTCCAGCGATGTGGGCTTTAATTGAAGATCTAGACTATAATAAAGAGTTTGTAATCGTGAACATGTTTATGAAGATGATGTGAACATGCTCTCACTGTGAGCCTCAATACACCAGTTCTCCTGCTAATCTACAGGTGAGACGACACATATTCATTTACAGGACAGTACAATACATTTTGAAACCTATTACAGTGATTGTTGTGTTTTAGGACCCAGAGGTCAGAGGTCAGAGAGGCGGATCACTTCTGGAAACATGAACACAACGACACGAGTCCTGGAGAAACTGTCTTTGAAAACACGTGAGACAAACTCCTGACTGAACACGTAAAAACAGAGAGAGTGTTTCACGTGTGTGTGTGTGTGTGTGTGGCTGATCATTTCATGGTTTGTGAGTTACTGCACAAAAACAGCATTAATGTATGTCTGTCTGCATGTATGTGTGTGTGAGAGAGTGTGTGTATAAGAGAGAGTGTGTGACAGAAAGAGAGATGTGTGTGTGTGTGAGAGAGAGAGAAAGAGAGATGTGTGTGTGTGTGTGTGTGTGTGTGTGTGGCTGATCATTTCATGGTTTGTTTGTGAGTTACTGCACAAAAACAGCATTAATAGAAGAGTTCAGATAGTTCATGATGAATGAAGTGTTTGCTGTTTAAAGGACGTGTGTGATGTTTTGCATCTTGTGTGTGTGTTTTGTCATTTTGTGTGTAGAGTTAAAAAAACATGAGCCATAGTTTCTGTGTGTGTGTTTGTTTGTATGTGTGTGTTTGTGTTTGCATGTGTATGTCTGCCTGCATGTATGTGTGCGTGAGAGAGTGTGTGTATAAGAGAGAGTGTGTGACAGAAAGAGAGAGTGTGTGTGTGTGTGTGAGAGAGAGAAAGAGAGAGTGTATGTGTGTGTGGAGAGAGAGAGAGAGAGTGTGTGTGAGAGAGAGAGAGAGAGAGAGAGAGAGAGTGTGTGTGAGAGAGAGAGAGAGAGAGAGTGTGTGTATGTGTGTGTGTGTGTGTGAGAGAGAGAGTGTATGTGTGTGTGTGTGTAGAGAGAGAGAGAGAGTGTATGTGTGTGTGTGAGAGAGTGTGTGTATAAGAGAGATGTGTGACAGAAAGAGAGAGTGTGTGTGTGTGTGAGAGAGAGAGAAAGAGAGAGTGTATGTGTGTGTGTGTGTGTGTGTGAGAGAGAGAGAGAGAGAGAGAGAGTGTGTGACAGAGAGAGAGAGTGTGTGTGAGAGAGAGAGAGAGAGAGAGAGAGAGAGAGAGAGTGTGTATGTGTGTGTGTGTGTGTGAGAGAGAGAGAGTGTATGTGTGTGTGTGTGTGGAGAGAGAGAGAGAGAGAGAGAGAGAGAGAGTGTATGTGTGTGTGTGTGAGAGAGAGAGAGAGAAATAGAGAGTGTATGTTGTGTGTGTGTGTGTGTGTGAGGCCAGACCGTCTCCTCTCCTGCTCAGACACACACACACCACACACACACACACACACACACACACACACACACACACACACACACACACACACGGGTTGATGATTTGTCAGGTGTTGGCCAGTGTCTGTGGGTTCCTCCACTAAATGCTCACAGAACACTTTGAACACACAGCTGTGTGTGTGTGTCGAGACACACCTGGCATCGGATCACAGACCTCAATCCGATCGTCTTGCACGTGTGTGTGTGTGTGTGTGTGTGAGGTTTATCTCGAGTTTTCTTTGAGTTCCCCTGAAGGAGGCCGAGAAAACAAGCCATGGTGTGTGTTTAAAGTCATGTGTGTGTACATTTAATACTCTAAATTCTATTCTTTTAGACACAACTCTGTTTCCTTATTGTCCTGTGTTGTCTGACATCATCAGCCTGTAAACCCCGGACCCTGTGAGTGTGTGTGTGTGTCTTCAGATGGGGAAATCTCGGGGCTGGCGGTGGTGGGAGGTGTCAGTCTCTGCTGGGGTTCAGTCCTGCCTCGGCTCGGTTAGCGGTTGTTCCGTGTGTGTATGTCGAAGTGTTCTGGTCTTCGGCAGAGAAAGGCCTCTGCACTCCCACAGATGTTCCTGCTATGAGAAACACAGGCACGGATGAGTGGATCTGAGATCTGCCCCAGCAACACCTCGTCAGGGTTTGCCCTTTAGCGGCCGCGAGGCCTTCACGCGGTGTTTCCCTCATGCCCTGTCATGGGTCTAATTCATTTATAAAGCGCTTTTAACAATACGTATTTGTTTATATTTAAAAAAAAAAATATTTCAATGAAATTAATGAACTATAGTTTAGTTTGATAAAGTTTTTTTTGTTTAATATTTAGTTTTTTTTCAGGGGATTTTATGGTACTAAATTATATTTATTTAAAATAAATGATACTTATAAATTATACTGTATTTAAAATCCATTTGTTCACTTGAGAATACCTGAAAATTAAACAATCGTTGCTGAGTCTGCCGTCTGAACACTTTATGTAGCGTTAAAGGGATAGTTCACGCAAACATGTCAGTAATGACTCTCCCTCATGCTGTTCAACCCCGTAAGACTTTCGAAAAGTTATTAAAGAGATTGTTAAAACAGTCCTCAAAATAGTATCAAGCGACGAGAATACTTTTTGCGTGCAAAAATAACGACTTTATTCCACTACTCATGTCCTCGAGTGAGTTTGCGCTTCTGGGTCGCCACACCAAGGCTCACTATTGGCCGACGCTGGTCACGTGTGTGATGTGTGTGACGTACAAAAATAACTGAATTAATTGAGAATCTCACCTGAAAATCTGACAATTATCATCCACACATCTCATTTCTGTAAATGAATGTAAAAGTAAATGTATCTTGTTACAACAGTCAGTATATAGCCTATAATGACTAATAATGTGTATTATTAAACTATGTGAGTGTGACGCGGCAGGACTGTGAACAGCGGCCTGGATCTGAGATATAGCAAAATAATATTATTTTAAACAGTCATGTCAATATCGCTAATTGTATTTGATAACTTACACGTACAGTTTGTAAATTGGGGTGAATGAACTTTGTTGAACATTTCTGCAAATGAATATAGAGAATATTCCCCTCTTGCGTGTGTGACCTGTTGTTAGTCTGGATGTGGGGATGTTATTAATTATTGGTCTGCCCTGTTATTGTTACAGGAATGAGTAAACCTGACAAGTCTTTATTATACAAGGACAGTTTTCATCTATGGATGACTTGATCTAGATTAACAGCCTTGTACTTATTGATTTTCTGTTATTCTGTGTTCATATTTGGAAAGGTGGTCATAGTGATTCTATGAATGTTGAGAAAACCTTCTTTAGAGTAACAGACTTAAGTTTGATCTCTTTTCACAGACGATACTTGTAGATTATTGCTGAAGTCAAGTCGAGTCTCCTTTAACAATATAGAGTTTCACAGCAGCTATACAGTGAGAACAGGAGATTACAGTAACAGAGTTCTGGCTTTTCAGCAGCTCTAGAATAAAGTTATTGTCCAGATAATAAAGCAATAAATGCCTTGAAGTCATGATTTACAGTGAATTTAGAACAGCAAAAGCATAAACCCTTATTTTGATACTATTCAGTCATTCTGGGTTCGATTCCCAGTGAATGCATGATCTGATCTAGTGTACATCTTGAATGTAATTTAAGTGTCTTCTGACAATAGCGTCTGTCAAATGCATGAACGCTCAGTATATCGCAGAGCCGATGTAATGAAGGTTGAACTGGCTGCCAGAGCGTTAAGGACAGCAGACAGTGGGGAGTTTGCTCAAATACTCGCTTCCCCTGCGCTTTCTTTTTGACACGTCTAAAGGGTCCTTTCTGTCCCGATGCCACTGTTCCCTGTAGTTTCCATGCGGGGGAAAGAGCCCGTGACCTCGGCACCGATGCCTTGGCAGAGGCGTTTTGCGAGAGCAGAAGGTCCGAGCGCTGCCAGATACACAGCAATATGATGCTTAAAATGCAACTCAGTTTGTTTTTCAAGCCTCTACCTTCTCTTTAGCAGTTTGCTTGCATCATTATCCCACCAACCAACAGCAACCGAAAACACGGCCGACACAGGGACGAACGCTTCCAGACTGCGATGAGAAATCGACAGACTGACGGATGTAAAATTGGGTGAGTATTTGGACGCCAGAAGGTCAAGCCCCTTTTTGACCCTCCCTTTTCGCCCCCCACGTCTATATTTATGGTCTGCTCCTGTCTCATGTAAAGAACAACAGCAGGAGCGGACCATCACATTTGGTCCCCAGCGTGGGGGCCTTTGGTAATCCGAACCGTTCCAGCTTTCCCACAGAGCCTCTCTTCTGCTTCTCTGCAAATACTCCGGCTTTCCTCATTTGCATCTGCTAATTAGATCCTGTTAGCATCATTTTGTACATGACACCCCTCTAAAGCAAACAAATGAATACATCCACTTGTAAAGAATATAACAAAACTGTTAAAGATACTAATTGACTTATGTAAGAGGGATGGGTTTCCATTTTATATGCGTATTCCCAAAAGCATTGTCTAATTAAATATGGACTCTTGGAGGATGTGATAGGATAAACATGTTTGCATCTCCTTTTCTGTCTATCTTATCATTTCTTGCACCCTGTTTAGCCACACGTCATGTGCTAGTCATTATCCATGAGGAGCCTCGTTGCATATATGGGATAATAAGGAATGGAATTATGTATTTCTATGGACTCTTTCCACTAATCTGACGGCCTCATTCCTTTTCTATAGAATTGTTATTCCATTTGTTAGTTTCAACCAACACCCTAGACTCGCTATAAACTGCACAAGCACAATAAAGCTGACTTTGAGTGAACTGCACTTCTCTGTTTGTGTGTGTATATGTGTGTGTCTGTGTGTGTGTGTCATTCTTGGTGTTCCACTCTGTTATGCATTGATCATTGATCAAAAAGTCGTAATTATCTTTTAAAATGTTGTATTCTGTGGCAGAAACAAGCGTCCATATGAACCTGAGTAAAGATTGTGAATTTTTTGACCACCATCCATTGTAATGTCTTCTGAAACTCCCCAGCAGATATCTGTTGGACTGACTGGATACTCGCTGAATAAAGGAACCCTTATAGTCTATATAATGGCGTGGAGCTGAACGAGCGTTAAAATTCATTCCTGTGAAAGCTTGACGCTCGCGCGGTGCATTGTGGGATCGAACCGCGAAATGGAGAGAGCGTTGAGAACGGCCGAGAGCGCTTAACCTCGACCTCAAGCAAAACGTGAAAAACAGATAGGCCTACGTCTGTTTTGAGCGTTTAACAATACGCCATTGTTTACACATTGGACGCTTTTTCAGTTGTATAGGCTACTACTGTGTGTTAAATATTGCAGTTTGGATGCGTTCATTGTGATTGTCTATTGTTAGCCTGTAGCCTACACCATTAAGTGTACTTTTCCCCACAGCAGTATTTTGACATGCATTTGTAACATCAAAGTATATCTATATTTTATGGATATTGTCCCATCCTGTATTGGAGTTTCAAATTGAACTGCGTTCGTTCGTGCAGGACTGAAAGACGAGTGGCGAAAATCTTCGGTGTGAATATGTGTAGCTAATATTTGAAACCTTTGTTGCATTATATAATACACCGAATTATGTTATTGTGAAGTTATTCTATAAGTGCACTAATGTTTCATTCAAAACACGCCATTGTAAAAAGGGGCGGGGCACTTTCCACAAATCCAGCGGGAGTCACGTGTCTCTTCGTGAACAACGACAATTTAGCGCAAGTTCGTTGATTTATTAGCATTCCAGTACACTGGATGTAGTTGAGCTTCATTTGAGTCATTGATTGATTTATTGTTTCTGTGGTTAATCACTTTCCCAGAGGTATTTTGTAAGCTCTTTATCTTCACAAACTTAAGCCAGAGGTAATTAATCCGATTCCTGTAGTTGCAGCGCAGAAATGCATCATGAATCAAATATCAAGCGTGACTCAGAACATCAGTTTCTCCTGTAATGACAATCTTACGGTATCATCTTCACTTCATCAAAAGTTCAGTCATTTGTATAGTCTGTCTGCTTGTCTAATCATTTCAGAATGCATTATTATTATTATTATTCCTTGATTTACACTGTTATGGAAGAATACTGAAATATCCTTTAATCTCCTTTTATTTTTCCAGCTAAACAATGCTTGTTTCATCACTTCAAAATCACAGCTATTGCAGATTTACTGTGGTAAGAACATTTGTTCATAACTTTGAGAGAACCTTGCCAGAACGTTCTCTGAATCGGTTTAATAGTGAATGAGAAGCACTGATTTGTGTTTTGTAAAGATGTCAGATGTTTTAGATCTGTTTTGTCATTCAATGGTATGTTAAAATAACAATAATTATGTTTTTTTTTTGTATCTTTTCATCCAAATCTGATGAATGGAGAGAGCTTTTATTTTGAGAAAACATGCTTTCCATCTTCTCTGTGCTTTCTTACAGATGTGTGTAAGGTCATGGCCGCCGTCCTCGAGGCAGATTCAACCTTCCGCTTCTGTTTCCATGTGTGTTCAGGTCTGTCAAAACCACTGTATTCACTTATGTTTAACTGGTAAAACCTTAAACAATAGAAAGTGGCAGTGAAGAGAGAAACGAGGCAAAAAGTGCCGTTTTCCTGCCCTAAGCCTGAGATTAAAGAGGAAAACAGAGCTTTACAGGGACATTTCACCCAAAAACAACATATGATTCTCACTCCAAGTTGTTCCAAACCTCTAGGATGTTATTTTTCCCTGTGGACCCTAAATCTAAGTTATATAGGTTTGGAATGACATGAACATCATTCATTATTATTTGGTTACACTTTACAATAAGGTTCCACTATACATTAGATAATGTATTAACTACATTAACTTTTATTGTTCAACTGGTCAAGGTTGATATGGGATTTAGAAAGTAATTTTGAATGCAATATTTTTTTCTTTTCCTTTGTTTAAATTTATGTGGTCCTTAATAACATTCTCAAAACGTTTGCACAAAAATATTATTTATACATGGTTCAGGAAATGTTTCAATTTTGATGTTCGTCCAACATTTTTTGTTCAAAAGTAACGTTCGATGTTTGCAACATGTTTAAATGTAACTACTTGTTTCAGAACATTCAAAAGTAATGTTTTAAAAGTAACAATTCAAAAGTAAAGTTTTAAAAGTATCGTTTTCAAAAGTAAAGTTTTAAAAGTAACGCTTCAAAAGTAACATTCAATGTTTGCAACATTTTTAAATTTAACTACTTTTTCAGAACGTACAAAAGTAATCTTTCAAAAGTAACAGTTCGAAAGTAATGTTTTAAAAGTAACGCTTCAAATTAACGTTTTAAAAGTAACATTTTAAAAGTAACGTTTTAAAAGTAACATTTCAAAAGTAACGTTTTAAAAGTAACGTTTTAAAAGTAACGTTTTAAAAGTAACGTTTCAAAAGTAACGTTTCAAAAGTAACTTTTCAAAAGTAACGTTTTCAAAAGTAACGTTTTTAAAAGTAACGTTTTAAAAGTAACGTTTTAAAAGTAACGTTTCAAAAGTATCGTTTCAAAAGGAAGGTTTTAAAAGTAACGGTTCAAAAGGAACATTCAATGTTTGCAACATTTTTAAATGTAACTGTTTCCGAATGTTTGAAAGTAACGTTTCAAAAGTAAAAAAAAAAAAGATGAAATGGAAGGTTCCCTTAAAATGAAACTTTTTCATTTTTTAATAGCAAACATAAAAGAAAAGGCACCTTCAGAGAACATCATAAATGACTCAATGGGAACACATGTTTGTTCTCTCCGCGGTCATCTAAACATCATCAAGCACATTTGACCAAAACATGAAAGCAAATGCTTTTCCACGCCACGAGCGTCATTAGAGCCGCGCATCTTCTGTTCGCGCAGACCTTTGCGTTCAGCCTTTTGTTGTCGGATGTTTGTCGGACCGAAGCGTTTCTGCTCAGCATTTTTACATGTAACTACTTGTTTCAGAGCATTCAAAAGTAACATTTTAAAAGTAACAGTTCAAAGTAACGTTTCAAAAGTAACGTTCAATATTTGCAACATTTTTAAATGGAACTGTTTCCAAATGTTCAAAAGTAACATTTCAAAAGTAAAAAAACATAAAAAAGTAATATTTGTGAAATGATGTCATAGAAGGTTCCCTTATGAAACTTTTAAATTTTTTAATAGCAAACATGAAAGAAATGGCACCTTCAGAGAACATCATAAATGACTCAATGGGAACACATGTTTGTTCTCTCCGTGGTCATCTAAACATCATCAAGCACATTTGACCAAAACATGAAAGCAAATGCTTTTTCACGCGACGAGCGTCATTAGAGCCGCGCGTCTTCTGTTCGCGCAGACCTTTGCGTTCAGCCTTTTGTTTGTCGGACCGAAGCGTTTCTGCTCAGCGGGTCCAAACTTCTCCGCGCAGTAATTAACCTCTCTGAGGAGAGTGTGTGTGTGTGTGTGTGTGAGGGAGAAATACATAAAGAACTGTAAGAGCCCAGAGCAGAATGGATTCTGAGAGCGTCTCGTGTGTACGATCCCATTCAAAGCCACGCGCTCTTCCTCCTCTTCCTCTTCTTTTAACACATGTGAGCTCCAGCATGTAATGAAGGGAAACTGTGATATGTGGAGCCGAGAGCAGATCTTTCTCTCTTAATGAATACAGAAAACACAGCAGCGTCTGAATGGACGAGCTGGGCTCCTGCTGAAGAAGGCCCTCTGACGCCGGCTCTTATTAAAGCACATAAAGCAGAGGCAGAGAAAGTAATTTTGTTCGATCCTTTTCTCCTGGTGGTTTCTGCCACTTTCTTACGGAGGGGCTTTTATGGAGCTCATAATTATTTCGGTGAGTGGCCTCAAGCACAAACCCAGGAGTCTTTGTATCTTTTTGACATTTTTGGGAGAAAATGGATGTCATATTAACATTTCTGTCATTTCTATTTCAGTTCTGAACCGAGAGCACGCTTTGCTAAAACACTGGCATGTTTTATGGCTCGTTATTTGGGTTTAGCATTTGATATTCAGAAGACAACATATTTGCAAATCAGAATTATTTGAACTAATGTAGTTAACTAGTGGATCCTTGTTGTAAAGTGTAATTTGCCGTTTCTGCTGTTTTATATCGTAAAATTGACGTACATTCACAATTATTACAATATTTAAAGTGACATCATTCTTGAAACAAAATATTTCACTAACACTTTACAATAAGGTTTCTTTGGGGAACTAGTGTTAACACGAACAAAACTTTAATCTCTACATTTACCTACATTTGTTAATGCACCATGAACTAACATGAACATAACATTAACAAAGGTTATTAAATGCTATAAATGCTCATTATTTGTTACCTAACGTATTATAAAGTGTTACCGCTTTTTCATGTTAGTGATTTAGTTTTTTACCGCTTATGATTCACAATAGGCAACGACGGGTTTGATATTCAAAAGACAGCATATTTGCATATAATCTGAATATTTTTACTGGACTGATTATATTATATTTGTTTGGGAAAACATCTTTTATAACATTAGTGCATGGTTGCTCAGGTCCAGTTAATAATAATAACAGATGAACCTTTTGATTTGAATAATGTTGAAATCACTATTAGCTAAGATTAATAAAGGCTTTAGGAGTTAAATAATCTAGTTAACTAGTGTTAACAAATGGATCCTTGTTGTAAAGTGTTACAGTTTTTCATTCTCGTCTGATTTATTTGCTATTTCTGTTGTTTTATATCGTATAATCAGTATAATTTTAATCGTTCCCAATATTGACAAACAGTATATCACAATTATTTACAGAAACAAAAGCTTTGGTAACACTTAACAGTAAGGTTTTATAGTTATTTAGTTATTTAGCAGTTATTAATCTCAACATTTACTAATACATTTTTAATATTTAATTCTGAATGCACTATGAACATAACATGAACAAAGGTTATTAAATGCTAAGTTTCCTAATGCATGATAAAGTGTTACCGCTTTTTCACGTTACAGTTTTTTACCGCTTATGACTAAAAGGCAAGGACAGGTGCAGTTTTCCTGGAAACAGATATTACACTAGAGATTAGACCTTTCTTGGAAAGCTGCGATTGTTTGGAGTGTTTGTAAAGCGAGAGGGCTTCAGGGAGCCGGTGTCGAGTCCCGGCTGGAGAAGGTGTGTGAAGGACCGGGGGCTTCAGACGTGTCGTCTTTATCTGCGGGTTGATGTTGAGTCGTGTCACAGTAAATCTAACACTCCTGCTCTCGTGATCGCACTCCAACTAAAACAAAGACACGAGAGCTGTGACGCAACAGTGCGTTTCCAGCCCTGAACCTCTGCATATTACTGCCACTTTCACATTGTTTCAGCAGCTTTACAGAGAATCAGGATGTTAGTGTTTAGAATATCTTAATATCTTCATGCCTTATAGTCACACTAAAAAATGTTGGGTTGTTTTAACCCTAATTTTGGGTAAAATATGGACAAACCCAGCCATTGGGTTACATTTTTAAATTACATTTCTAACCCAATGTTTGAGTTTGTCCATATTTGACCCAAAATTGGGTTAAAACAACCCAGCATTTTTTTAGAGTGTACAAACTAACAACAATACAACAACAGTGCAAATATAAATTTAAGTAGAATACCAAAAAATAATTGCTTCACCAATTTAAAACAATCTTAAACTTTAGATTAGAGTTTGACGATAAGATGATGCAAACAATGCAAGCATTTGAGATTTGCTTGACTGTATAAAGATGGTAACATTTTACAATAAGGTTAATTAGTTAACTACATTAGTTAACATTAACAAAGATTAACATTTATCTGTTTATCTGAGGTTTGCATCATTAGGGATCATCTGTCAGATTTCTTCTTCTTCTTCTCTTGAGTCTATGGCCGCCCATAGAAGCGTATTGTTAAAAGTTGTGAGATTTGGCAGACGGATAGAGGACGGCACAAACATCAACCACTGCAATTCTGGAGTCTCTGACTCAATCCCTCTAGCGCCACCAACTGTCCAACGTTGCATTCACACACATGCAAATAACTTTTCAACTATAAATTGTTTCCTGTGATTCCTTGGCTTACTGTTATTTAATAGCTATTATTAACTTCTGCACGGTTTGGCCAAAAATCATAATATTGGTCTCTGTTGATCCATGCAGAACATTGAGTCGAATAATTCACAATATTTGGTAACAGCCATTTAGAATTTGGTGGTAAAATGCTGTATTTCATGGCGAATCATTACGAAACACTGCGTGTCATCGGCACAATGCCATGAAGGTCCATAATTCATAATAGCTTATACCTTTAAAATATGCTGATATGTTTTATTGAGATTTCTTGAGTCATACTGAGAACAATGATGCCAATTATGCCGATATATTCGGTCGAACTTGAAGATCTAAAATAATCACTCGTTGCCGCTGGACATGCTTGCATAACTCATGCCTTTATTGAGCATAATTGCTGCTTGCAACTATTCTGTTATTTTCCCGTAAAGCTGCTTTTAATCTGTATAAAGCGCAATAGAAATAAAGCTGACTTGATTTTGAGGTGTTTTCTGATCGTGCACGGGCTTTTTTCACCTGTTTTATTGTGTTTGATTAAAACAGAAACACCCATGAAAACCTCAGCGCTGAGACATGAACCTGTAGACCCGGGTGTGTGTGTGTTGCGTGTGGCATGGCGTGGGTCCATTGCCTGTTGGTAGAGATGAGGTTCACCTCCAGCCCCCCCCCCCAGTCTTCTGCTTGATTACTCATAATGTAATTTTAATTAAAACTGCGGTGTCAAAGGGTTTTGCGAGCCCAGATTGCAGCACTGTGAAGCTCCTCACTTGCTTCAGAGGAAATGCATCTTGACACCACCGGGACGTCGAGATCAACAAAAGCTGCTCCTCTTTATGGGCATGTGATCATCATACACCGAGAGTCGCGGACGGCCCCGTGTGCGAACCATCGTTTATCTTTACATCAGTCGCTACGCTTCTGATCAGGCATTATCTGCAGATTATTATAATCATTGAAGCACAAGTTGCAATCTCCGCCCAACACGTTATATCTGCAAACTAATACATCTAGTTAATAGTGATCAGTTGACTTGACTTAACTTAAAAAATTTAAGAAACACGTTGCCTTTAAATTATGAAGTAAATAAATGTCATGCTTAATTAAAAAAATTAAGTAATGTAGAATTGTCAACTGATCATGCAATATCTGATTATTGTGATCATTAAAGCACAAGTTGCAATCTTCCGCTTAAATTAATACATCTTTAACTAAGCACATTATTACTTATATGAATCAACATGAAACAATGCTACATTTTTCTAAATGTCATAATCTTTTGTTAACAAACAAGTATTGATTACTTCAATGAGCTCATAATTCCTGCCTTTAGTTATTATAATACATAGCTAACTGTGATTTTGTATATGTACATTTCTGAAATACATAACTCCTCTGATAAGAGATCACTGAACTGTAATGTGGACTCATGCTTTTACTGTAAAGCTGCTTTGAAACGATGTGTGTTAGATAGCTTATAAAGCTGCAGGCGGAAACCATCGTCACTCGCAGTCATTTCTGCTCCACTTTATATAGAATGGCAAAAATAATGATTGTTTCCCAAAATCTCAGCTTTCTGTTCGTGACAATAGAAGCTTGTTTCCAGCATGAAATAAAAAATAAGAAAGGTGAAGGTTATTATGACTTTTCATCTCAAAATTCAGACTTTATTCTCACAGACTTATATCTCATTTTTATTATTTTGCTTTTAATAAACAAATGTAAACTTATTTGACTATTTATCCAATTGATTTGTCAAATGTTTTTGAATTAACAAAACACATTGTATACATTTGGAATAGCCAGAAATAGTAAGAATTGCGAGATATAAATCATTTTTATAAATAAATAATAACTTTCATAATTTCAAGTTAATAACTCAATTCATAGAAAGAAATGCAACTGCAAGAAATAAAGTCAGAATTGTAGATAAAAGTTCAGAACCTTTTACATTTTTATTGAAACAAGCTAAGCCAAACACATGCTTCTCTAGAATACTTATGTTACATTCTGTTATATTTAGTTTTTTTATCGCAAAAATGATTGTTTTCTAACAGGTTTCCCAAACACTCTATAATTCTGTCATGATGTACTCTCTCTCATGTCATTCTGGAGTAAAGATTTAAAAGTGAGAACTGTTATTTTGTACCTGATATCGATAGATGTAGATGTGGGAGTTTTCTTGCAGCAGATTATATAAACACACTTTCGTTTCATTCAAGCAGAAAAGTTATCAATTTCAGTGGATAAGCAGGCTTCCAGATAATATAGAGTTAGATGTCATCAGTGAAGAATTGAAAGATCGAAGTTACCGGAGGTAGTGTGTAGATGAGGAATAATAACGGACCAAGTACGGATCCCTGGGAACACCTTGCTTCCCAGTCAGCAATTCTGCATTTAAAAGCTACATTTGGGCTGTCAGCGAAACTTTAATAGACGTCTAAACCATCGGCCAAGAATAGACTAGTCATCAATTAGATATCAATGAAATGAAATGAGTGAAGAAATGAAACCAAATGTCTTGTAATCACTGTTGTCTTTGCTTACATGATGGAATTATCCGCCATCTCGCAAGTTATTTTGGCAAAAACGACATTTGGCTAGAAGTGTGTAACTCGGAGCCGGACGCTTAACCATGTGTAAGTTTATAAGTGTTCAGCATTGCTGAGTATTTCCTCCTTAAAACTGCAGTGAACCAAAGACAGTCTCAAAAACACAGTTTAAAAATCGCTGGTGTTTCTGACGTCAAAAACCACCTTGTAACCAATCAGATCAACGTGTGATCGTCAACCGGTGGATCTCTGAGCAAAGTGGAGGCGGGGCTCATTTGCATATTTATAGAACTGCACATACTAAATGAGGCGAGGGTGTCGAGTTCCATTCTATTTTTTTTTCAAGGAACATTTTTTTAAATAATTCATTTTGGTGATCAAAGATGATTTTTAAGGGACATGATTATTGACTACAGGGGGACTTTAATCATTTTTCCAGTCTTTGCTGAAAGCACTTTTTATAGAAAATATACGTTTGTATATAGAAAATGTAAGTTTGTTTTTCCATTCCAAGAAAATCTTCAATTTGTAAAGTTTAAACCCACCAGAAAAAAGAGAGAAAGTTTCCCAGCAAGCAATTTAGTGTTTAAAAGACATCTAATATCCGTCCAAACACAGCCCTGACATTTAACAGACGTCTAAACCATCGCCCTAAGTCATTTCATTTCTTTGTCATCTAACTGATGACTCTATTCTAGGGCGATGGTTTAGACGTCTCCCCTGACAGCCCAGATGTTGCCTTGTTAGAGACGTCTGGCTGTGTCGTGTCAGTTGAACGCTAAACTGCTTGCTGGGATGTTTGCTAGGATGGCGTCTCCACGACTCTGATATTGACGGATCTCCTCTCCTGTCCCTTTAACATTAGTCTGTGGGACGCCGAGCCTCCCGCTGCGGTTGGCCGGTCAGCGAGCCGTAGTGTAAGAGGTTTTAGCTTTGCTAACCTTCCTCTGCCAGGATCACGACGGCCTGCTGCTGCCGGGGAATATTGGAGCGGTGGGTCGCATCCCGGCCTTGGCAAACCTCTGACGGGATGATATTAAACTCTCCATCAGTGTCAGATGGAGGAAATAAACACAAAGGTGCACATCCTGGGGCAGGGCTCACGGATCCGTCCAAACCAGAGTCCAGGTGAGCCTGTGCTAATTAGACTTCACACACGGTCAAAACACACGGTGAAACACACACGGTGAGGATGTTCAATCAGTCGTGGAACATGTTAGAAGACATGCTATTCTGCTCTCTAAAAAAGTGCTGGGTTACATTTTAAAATAGCATTTTTTACTCAACGTTTGGGTTTGTCCATTTTTTACCCAAAATTGGGTTAAACACAAGCCAGCTTTTATTTTTGAGTGTAGACTCCTAAAGCTGTGTGCACATATTCTACATAGTGTGGACGGATGGATTCCACACTCTAAAATAATCTTGGGTTATTTTTTCTACCCAAATCCTGGGTTGAGCCTTTTGGGTCAGTTTTGTGGGGTTATCTTTTCAGTGTTTGGTTGGCACTCTAAAAATGCTGGGTTGTTTTAACCTAATTTTGGGTCAAATGTAGACAAACCCAAAACGTTGGGTCATTTAAAATTGTAATTTAAAAATTTAACCCGATGGCTGGATTTGTCCATATTTGACCCAACCTTGGGTTGAAACAACCCAGTATTTTTAGAGTGTTGTCTAACCCAAAACCAGATATTAATTACTTCATGTTTAATTTTTACTTCTAATATTTGTTAAACAAGCTTAAATGTTGGTAATATGTATTAACAATTATATCAAATATGTTATACGGTAAAATATGATTAAAATAAAGTCATTCTCATGCAAACCAGTTGTGTGGAATATGAAAAAAAAACTAAAGGTTAACATTAATTCATGTATGAAGTAAAAAAAAATAAAGAAAAAAAGCTAATACTATAGTAAAAATCAATTGAGCCAGTATGCTGGGTTAAATAACCCAATTTGCTGGGTAAAATTAACCCAACATGTGTTCTGTCCTATATTTACCCAGCTCTTGGGTTGAAAAGCTTCCAAATTGGGTTGTTTTTAACTCAGTGTTTTTTAGAGTGTGTGTTGCTGTCTGGGAAGAAAACTAAATAGAGGTTCTTTATTGGCATTGATGGTTCATGAAGAAACCTTCGGTAACCGCTTCCTTTTACAGTTACCCATGGAAATACTACACTCTAAAAAATGCTGGGTTGTTTTAACCCAATTTTGGGTAAAATATGGACAAACCCAGCCATTGGGTTAAAAATGTAATCTAAAAATGTAACCCAATGGCTGGGTTTGTCCATATTTACCCAAAATTGGGTTAAAACAACCCAGCATTTTTAGAGTGTATTTACTTATTTTAATAACTACAATTACTGGGTAATAACTAGTAATAACCCTGAACCTACCCCTAAACCTACCCTGTTCCATGTACTTTCTAGGTAAGTACACTGTAAGTACATCGTAAGTACTGTACTAATGCTTCCTTTTACAGTCCAGTTACCCAAATACTATGTACTGTAGTGTAAAAGGAAGCATTACTCGAAACCTTTAACATCTGTGGAATCTCCATTGCTCAAATGGTTCGAACAATGTTCTTCGGATTATTTACGTTATTAACCCGCTTTTGGAAGCTTTATCGTGAAGAACCTTCAGGGGTTCCCATTGTGGAATCATGTTTGTTCATTCTGTTTTTAATTGATTTTTAAATGTAAGTTTATTAATTAGGCTGCTCTTAAACAAACTTTATCACTAGAAATGTTAAAAAACATGAAAGTATTATGCAATAATTACTCCCTTTTTGGCATAAACAGTTTTAAGTGTGAAAATGTAGTCAAGAACCTCTAGTTCTCTAACTCTAATGAACCTTTCTTTGCTTTGCAAGTCATTAAATACTTGATCAACTTTGTAAATTCGGGGAACAAGGAAACATTCTATTTCATCATCCTTCACATTATGGAAATGTTACATTTTAATGTTCTGAAACAAGTAACATTTGAACGTCCAACTAAAACATTTCAGAAAACAAACTTCCATGAACGATGTAGTAATAATGGTTTGAGAACATTGAAAGTAACGTTCCTGTTTGAATGATACAACATGAATTACACTCTTTTGAAACTAAATCCTGTTGTGAAACTAAATCCTAACTCCTATTGTGTAATTGGTCTGGATGTTCTCGGAACGTTCAAAATAATGTTTTTATTGGTTCTCTGAACGTTCTGAAACATGTAGGCTATAGAAAAGTTAGACGAACATCCAACTAAAACATTTCTGAAAAAAACTTCCACGACCGACGAGTTTCATTAGTTTTCATATTTTGCAACACTCAAAAGTAACGTTCATCCTAACGTTTGAAGAATTATGGAATGTTAACGTTCACTTTTTCTTAATGTAAAAAATAGCACATTTTGAACATTCAGATATGTTTTCATAACTTGATGTGAACATTAGACGCTGGGATTGTCCGAACAGCTGGTAAAGTCTCTCTCTTCACCTGTGCGCTTGTGTGTGTGTGTGTGTGTGTGTGTCGCTCCTCACATGCACGCGTGTTTAGACCCTTTGTTTGATGAGATTTGTCTTGTTGAGGAGTGTGTGTGGTTTGGTCTGTCTGATGGCGTGTGTGAGACACTCAGATGTCTGTGACCGCGGATGAGCTTTTACACTGTGGGAAACACAGACACACGTTCACTTCAGCAACAGCAGAAACAGCGATCGGGCGTTCAGTGTCAGACCTGCGGTGTGTGTGTCTGTGTGTGTGTCTGCTGCTGTTGCACAACTGGATTAGACATTAAAGCTGTGGTGTGAGACTGACACGCGCACGGCAGGTAACGCGCTGCTACAGGTGTCACACACACACACACACAGGAATACGCGCTGTGACAGGTGTTACACGTTCACGGATCTCACGGTTTCATAACATTTTCTTTCATCGTTGACCTTAAAACTGCTGTAACTCGAGGTGAGATCCAGTGATGAGATTTAAAACTGCACATATTCACACACACACCTCTTCTCTACCGCTAGCATCTTTAAAAGGTGTTTGCATACTTATGTAATACAGCAATTGTCTTGTTCCTTTATCGGATTTGTAAAAATAGTTTTAGGTTTAAGGTCTTTATGGAATAATTAGCCTATACAAAAAATCCTTCAGAGGGAATGTCACGTGTTGTCATCACGAAATTAATACAAAGCTTAACTTTATTTTTTTTTATTATTATAAATACTTTCCCCTAATTTCACCAGCCCAAATTGTCATCGCATATATTGTGAGAACTCTTGAACTACAAACGATCAACTAGCGTTCAGTTGTGGCGGTTTGTAGTTCATTCTGAGCCCCGCAGAACTACACTAACCAGAAGCTCTAGTGTATTTTGCCGTGTCGTCACCGGAAGTGAACACACGGTCTCACTGTAAACACGCTGCGCGGAGGGTGACATTGGACACAGATGAATGTTTTATAACAGTAAAACATCTAGTAACTACTGACAGTAACTGAAGTGTAGATGGATCCGTCTAAAGCAGGTACAGGAGTGTTTTAATTTCAGCGGGAATGTTTGTTATGAATGTGTTTATGAATGTCAGCAGCACTAACTACTGTCCTCAATCCATCATATGGGTTTATACTTATAGATGCGAGAAATGTCATGTTTTTGATATATAAAAAGCTTTTGATGTTTTGAATCATCTGCAGATATAGACTGTGGCATCAGGAGGGGTTTTGGGTGAATCATTTACATAAATAAATGATTACAAAAGAAAGCCATAAGAGCTATTACATGGTCTACACATAATTCTCCTTCCATAGATATGGCCTGCTAAAGCTTCCTGAACCCAACTTTTATCACAATGCATGTACAATGTACAATGTTGTCAACAGGTTAAACATTAGATTATGTGAGCTCATTCCATTATATACACCTTTTCACACACACTACACTAGACATAAGCTGCTTTTAAAAGGTAAATGTAGGAATCTAACAAGGTTTAGTGTATGTTATAGTGGCCCAAAATTATGGAATGAGCTGGATCCTAATTTAAAACAATCTGCCTCATTATCTATATTTAAAAAGAACTTAAAGCAACAACTACTGGAGAGATACAAACCTGAGGGATTTGCGGCTGAGGGTTAACCCTCTCAATTGGTATAAGGATAAATTCAATATGAGGTACAATGACTGTCAAATTTTGTTTGATGGAAATGACGGTATTCTAAATACCCATAATTCAAAGATTGGTTGTTCTTGGCATCTGAAGTTGGACCGCTCTTACTACCTTGACAGAGGGGTGGGGAGGTGTTGGTGGTGGGATGGACCCTACTTAAACTAAATAGAATATATTTGTTGTTTCTGATCAGTTGTTGGGCAAGTTACATTGAACTATGGTGTACTATAGTAGTTTTTCTTGTAATGTGTTATGTACTGCATAATTTATACTGTTTTGTGAATGTATCTTAAGTAACTGAGTAACTATTTTCCATTGCTTTAAACACTTGGCAAGATATGGACTGAAATGGGAGTAATTTCAGAGCCGGGGTGCAGCCAGAGATTTAGTTTCTCCATTCTTTTGAGTTTCGTGTTGATGTGGGCTGTAAGGTCCTTCAGATTCTGTACGCCAGTATCCAGCTTCTGTTGACATGCTGCATCTTATTTCTTTATAACTGCGTTACTTAAATTGTGATGTATGCACTACCCGAAACAACTGCTTCTGTTATAGCACAAATGTACTGAGTTTTATTGTGGAAAAAAAAAGAATCAAATGACTCTTCTAGGATTATGTACAGCTGCACGTTTTCTTTCAAACGAACATGATCAATGGATTATTGACTGAACGTTTGCTCTCATGAAGATGATTATGGATTATCGACCGAATGTTGTGGTTGATGAAGATGATTATGCAATTATTGACTGAATGTTGTGGTTCATGAAGATGATTATGGATTATTGACTGAATGTTGTGGTTCATGAAGATGATTATGGATTATTGACTGAATGTTGTGGTTCATGAAGATGATTATGGATTATTGACTGAATGTTGTGGTTCATGAAGATGATTATGGATTATTGACTGAATGTTGTGGTTCATGAAGATGATTATGGATTATTGACTAAATGTTGTGGTTCATGAAGATGATTATGGATTATTGACTGAATGTTTGTGGTTCATGAAGATGATTATGGATTATTGACTGAATGTTGTGGTTCATGAAGATGATTATGGATTATTGACTGAATGTTGTGGTTCATGAAGATGATTATGGATTATCGACTGAATGTTGGTTCATGAAGATGATTATGGATTATTGACTGAATGTTTGAGTTCATGAAGATGATTATCGATTATTGACTGAATGTTGTGGTTCATGAAGATGATTATGGATTATTGACTGAATGTTGTGGTTCATGAAGATGATTATGGATTATTGACTGAATGTTGTGGTTCATGAAGATGATTATGGATTATTGACTGAATGTTGTGGTTCATGAAGATGATTATGGATTATTGACTGAATGTTGTGGTTCATGAAGATGATTATGGATTATTGACTGAATGTTGTGGTTCATGAAGATGATTATGGATTATTGACTGAATGTTGTGGTTCATGAAGATGATTATGGATTATTGACTGAATGTTGTGGTTCATGAAGATGATTATGGATTATTGACTGAATGTTGTGGTTCCGTGAAGATGATTATGGATTATTGACTGAATGTTGTCGGTTCATGAAGATGATTATGGATTATTGACTGAATGTTGTGGTTCATGAAGATGATTATGGATTATTGACTGAATGTTGTGGTTCATGAAGATGATTATGGATTATTGACTGAATGTTGTGGTTCATGAAGATGATTATGGATTATTGACTGAATGTTGTGGTTCATGAAGATGATTATGGATTATTGACTGAATGTTGTGGTTCATGAAGATGATTATGGATTATTGACTGAATGTTGTGGTTCATGAAGATGATTATGGATTATTGACTGAATGTTGTGGTTCATGAAGATGATTATGGATTATTGACTGAATGTTGTGGTTCATGAAGATGATTATGGATTATTGACTGAATGTTGTGGTTCATGAAGATGATTATGGATTATTGACTGAATGTTGTGGTTCATGAAGATGATTATGGATTATTGACTGAATGTTGTGGTTCATGAAGATGATTATGGATTATTGACTGAATGTTGTGGTTCATGAAGATGATTATGGATTATTGACTGAATGTTGTGGTTCATGAAGATGATTATGGATTATTGACTGAATGTTGTGGTTCATGAAGATGATTATGGATTATTGACTGAATGTTGTGGTTCATGAAGATGATTATGGATTATTGACTGAATGTTGTGGTTCATGAAGATGATTATGGATTATTGACTGAATGTTGTGGTTCATGAAGATGATTATGGATTATTGACTGAATGTTGTGGTTCATGAAGATGATTATGGATTATTGACTGAATGTTGTGGTTCATGAAGATGATTATGGATTATTGACTGAATGTTGTGGTTCATGAAGATGATTATGGATTATTGACTGAATGTTGTGGTTCATGAAGATGATTATGGATTATTGACTGAATGTTGTGGTTCATGAAGATGATTATGGATTATTGACTGAATGTTGTGGTTCATGAAGATGATTATGGATTATTGACTGAATGTTGTGGTTCATGAAGATGATTATGGATTATTGACTGAATGTTGTGGTTCATGAAGATGATTATGGATTATTGACTGAATGTTGTGGTTCATGGAGATGATTATGGATTATTGACTGAATGTTGTGGTTCATGGAGATGATTATGGATTATTGACTGAATGTTGTGGTTCATGAAGATGATTATGGATTATTGACTGAATGTTGTGGTTCATGAAGATGATTATGGATTATTGACTGAATGTTGTGGTTCATGAAGATGATTATGGATTATTGACTGAATGTTGTGGTTCATGGAGATGATTATGGATTATTGACTGAATGTTGTGGTTCATGAAGATGATTATGGATTATTGACTGAATGTTGTGGTTCATGAAGATGATTATGGATTATTGACTGAATGTTGTGGTTCATGAAGATGATTATGGATTATTGACTGAATGTTGTGGTTCATGAAGATGATTATGGATTATTGACTGAATGTTGTGGTTCATGAAGATGATTATGGATTATTGACTGAATGTTGTGGTTCATGAAGATGATTATGGATTATTGACTGAATGTTGTGGTTCATGAAGATGATTATGGATTATTGACTGAATGTTGTGGTTCATGAAGATGATTATGGATTATTGACTGAATGTTGTGGTTCATGAAGATGATTATGGATTATTGACTGAATGTTGTGGTTCATGAAGATGATTATGGATTATTGACTGAATGTTGTGGTTCATGAAGATGATTATGGATTATTGACTGAATGTTGTGGTTCATGGAGATGATTATGGATTATTGACTGAATGTTGTGGTTCATGGAGATGATTATGGATTATTGACTGAATGTTGTGGTTCATGAAGATGATTATGGATTATTGACTGAATGTTGTGGTTCATGAAGATGATTATGGATTATTGACTGAATGTTGTGGTTCATGGAGATGATTATGGATTATTGACTGAATGTTGTGGTTCATGAAGATGATTATGGATTATTGACTGAATGTTGTGGTTCATGAAGATGATTATGGATTATTGACTGAATGTTGTGGTTCATGAAGATGATTATGGATTATTGACTGAATGTTGTGGTTCATGAAGATGATTATGGATTATTGACTGAATGTTGTGGTTCATGAAGATGATTATGGATTATTGACTGAATGTTGTGGTTCATGAAGATGATTATGGATTATTGACTGAATGTTGTGGTTCATGGAGATGATTATGGATTATTGACTGAATGTTGTGGTTCATGGAGATGATTATGGATTATTGACTGAATGTTGTGGTTCATGAAGATGATTATGGATTATTGACTGAATGTTGTGGTTCATGAAGATGATTATGGATTATTGACTGAATGTTGTGGTTCATGAAGATGATTATGGATTATTGACTGAATGTTGTGGTTCATGAAGATGATTATGGATTATTGACTGAATGTTGTGGTTCATGAAGATGATTATGGATTATTGACTGAATGTTGTGGTTCATGAAGATGATTATGGATTATTGACTGAATGTTGTGGTTCATGAAGATGATTATGGATTATTGACTGAATGTTGTGGTTCATGGAGATGATTATGGATTATTGACTGAATGTTGTGGTTCATGAAGATGATTATGGATTATTGACTGAATGTTGTGGTTCATGAAGATGATTATGGATTATTGACTGAATGTTGTGGTTCATGAAGATGATTATGGATTATTGACTGAATGTTGTGGTTCATGAAGATGATTATGGATTATTGACTGAATGTTGTGGTTCATGAAGATGATTATGGATTATTGACTGAATGTTGTGGTTCATGAAGATGATTATGGATTATTGACTGAATGTTGTGGTTCATGAAGATGATTATGGATTATTGACTGAATGTTGTGGTTCATGAAGATGATTATGGATTATTGACTGAATGTTGCGGTTCATGAAGATGATTATGGATTATTGACTGAATGTTGTGGTTCATGAAGATGATTATGGATTATTGACTGAATGTTGTGGTTCATGGAGATGATTATGGATTATTGACTGAATGTTGCGGTTCATGAAGATGATTATGGATTATTGACTGAATGTTGTGGTTCATGGAGATGATTATGGATTATTGACTAAATGTTGCGGTTCATGAAGATGATTATGGATTATTGACTGAATGTTGTGGTTCATGGAGATGATTATGGATTATTGACTGAATGTTGCGGTTCATGAAGATGATTATGGATTATTGACTGAATGTTGTGGTTCATGAAGATGATTATGGATTATTGACTGAATGTTGTGGTTCATATTAGGATGATTATTGATGATTGACTGAATGTTGTGTTTCATATGAACATGAATATTGATTATTGACTGATTATGTTTGTCCACAGAAGAGCCGCCCTTGAGGCACGTGGAGACCGACGTGTTGATTCCCGAGATGATGCGGGAGAAAGCTAAAGAGAGATGCGTCAGAATGTGGATGGTGAGTTCACACACACACACACACACACACACACACACACACACACACACACACACACTGGCTCACTTACTCAATTTACATTTTTTTGTTGAAAACTAATTATGGTCACTGACATGATGCAAGTATATCTGTTTACCTGCATGTCATGTGACCATTAATTAACTTCCAATCTTTTTAAAATGTTGTTTTAATGTTTTATTTTAAAATTTTACACATCTAGATAGTTATATAGTTTGAGCTGCATGACTAATGGAATCAAACTAATGGAAGGTTGTCATGCTTGAACTACAAACAGCTGGAAGTGTAATATTCTTAAATTCTTCACTTTCAAACGTCTTCAGTTTTCAACCCGTCAAATTCTCAAACTTTTATTTAGCTGGAATATGGGTGTATTTTGCATTTCAGTTGATACTGTAATTAAATCACAGTCTTTAAAGGGGGGGTTGACTGCTTTTTTGGTAACACTTTACAATAAGGTTCATTAGTTAACATTATTTAACTACATTATGGATGGGCATGATTAATCGACGATCGATTATTGATCATTAAGAATTTCGTCGATCACGTTAATTTGTTATCGATTATCATTAAACTAATGCTGCTGCGTTGCGTAGTGTGAGTGGAAAGTGAACGTGTTCCCGGGCTGGTCATGTTAGCGCGGAGGTACCTGTGCATCCCGGCAACATCAGTCCCCTCACCAGAGCGGTGTTTTCAGCGGCTGGACTGAAGCATTTGTTTACACTCGACGCGTCCGCACGAGGGAGGTGCGCGCGCAGTCTGCAGAGACTCGCGCTCATGCGCTGAAGTGCCAGGCGAAAGTGTAAACAAGGCTTGACGGTCACCATGCAGGTTGCGGTCGCGTCTGACCCCATCAACATGCTTATCTTTCTCAACAAAAATCAGTAGACTGGAGCAGAAGTTGTATGTGAGTTATTTTTTATGAAGCTTTAAGTAGCCTAGCCTAATTGATTGTTAGGTAGGCTATTCTCTCTCACCTTTCTCGACTCCGTGCCTTGATTGAGTTACATTTTGACAAAACCTCTCAGATATAAATGTTATTATGTTTTTGGTTAAGTTATTTTTATTAATATGTATTAATTTGAAACAAACGAGGGTCTCACGAGGGCCAACTCGCAGCTGCAAGTTCAGTTGCGTATCAGATCTTCAAATTTAGCCTAACAGTACCGAATGCCCAGTTTAACTGCCACAAGTTGATCATCTTGTAATAAAGATCTAATCGAGGAAAAACACGCTGTATTTTTGTATTTTCATTGCATTTTTAATTTATAAAAAGTGAAATAAATAATAAATTTGAATTTAAAAATATTAATGATTAATCGATAGTTGATCGTTAATTCTTCCGACGATTGACTAAGAAAATTTAATCGAATGCCCATCCCTAAACTACATTAGTTAACATGTACTAAGAATGTACAATACTTCTTCAGCATTTATTAATCTTAGTTAATATTAATTCCAACATTTACTAATACGTTATTAAAATCAAAGGTTGTATTAGTTAACATTAGTTAATGCACTGTGAACTAACATGAATGCACAATAAACAGCTGTATTTGTATACAACCGTGTAACTAACTAACATTAACAAAGATTAATAAACACTGTAATTAATGCATTGCTCATTGTTAGTTCATGTTAGTTAATGCATTTACTAATGTTAACTAATGAACCTTATTGTAAAGTGTTACCGCTTTTTTCTTTGCATGATTGTGTTTATGGGGTGCAATATAACATGCATTTGTGTTTTTTCTTTTTTTAAAAGTCTTATTTTTCTTCACCTTTATTGTCAGCCGCGCTCTCCTCTGTCCCCTGAACGAGCGGTTCACTTCCTGAGTCTATGAAAACACTCCCTCAGAAACGTTCGGTGGGGTCAGGTTGGTTAGTTTAGGCCGGTGTGTTGTGATTGACTAAACTGTCGCTCACGTTGTACGAAGATTAACGCCCATTACCTTTACTGGCGAAACGGGCACGTCATGAGCTCCGGTCCAGATGTAAATATGTGTTGAACTGCAGTATCAGTTTCAGGCAGAATCAGACAGAGAAAGCCGCTTTATGAATAATTTGCTACATTTTTTAACTCTATACATGTTTGTTTTACACAATAGCATCTGACTGGCAACAATAGCAACTGACTGGCTACTAATGTTATACTCTAACAGCGTTGGCAAGTTTACGTTCTTGATAGAAATCGAAAATAACGTCATAAAGCATATATACATGAAAAATATGTTTAAAACATTAGTACTTATAGAAAATTCATGTTTGTACTCGTTCGTAGACACAAAATAGCATAACTACTAGCCTATAGTGGCCATAAAGCCAGCGCTGGCATTTGAAAAAAATAAAACACAAGGCTTCGTCTGGAATTATACATGCAAATACATTTAAAATGATGAAGTCTTAGCATACTTACAGGTTGTGGCCCAACAACTTCTGCCTCTGGTTGTAAAGTTGGATCTGCTTCATGTTTTAGAAACAGTTTCTTGTTGAATCCGGTGTTGAACTTCCGTAAATGCGCAGCACAGAGAGCTAGATTACGATCGTCACTTTCAGGAACATAATCAAACATTAATTGTATCCATTGTTGAGGAAGTACAGCGTCCGTGGGAAGTCCGAACACAGAGGACCTGACGGCTGCGTGAACAACACACTCGACGTGCTGGAGGCTGGAGCTGCTGAAAAATGCGCATGCACATTTTGCATATTCTGAGGGAGTGGTTGATGTAAATGTGTGGGTTAGTGACGTACCATAACCCAGCTGTAGTCCCAATCGAGTCGTTTTTGTAGGCAATTATACTTCCTGATTTTTAAAAGACGATATCTCTGCTTACACTGAACTTTCAGTGCTGCAACTTTGCAGATACTGTTCATGCACCAACAGCAACATTACACACTATTTAAAATAGGGCTGAACGATTATGGAAAATAATCTAATTGCGATTTTTTTACCAATATTGCGATTGCGATTTAATATGTGATTTAAAAAAAAAAGGTATTTACCTTCTGTATTAGTCGACAAAGACAAGCAATAAATCATTGTACAGTAGGGATGGGAATCTTTAGGTAGCTCATGATCCGAATTGACTTTTTCGTATTAATTAATCTTAATAACACTTAAAATATGTATTTAATTACATGTGTAAAAACACATACTTTAAAAAATAAATATATATAAAAAAACATTTAATTAAACCAATTACATGTTAAGAATTTTAAATAGCCTATATAAAATAATATAGCTTCAAAAAAATATAAAAGCTAGTAAATAAAGAGAAACAAAAAAAGCATTACAAGCAATAAACAAAGAATGGTCTCCTCTCAGTATTTAAAAGTAGGCTGTCTGAATGTTTTTTATTCAAGAACTGGAGTGATTTCCCCCTTAGTAGATACGATAAGCTGCATTCACACTAATTTCTCTTTTGAAATTGTAAATGTGGTTTGTCCTGTTGGTTTAAGATATAACTGACCGTGTTGACATTAATTTCGCGTCATAAAAGCATTTTGACATGCAAGTACATTTAACCAATGAGTCGCTCACAGCCGCATGCACGAGCGCTCTTCACAAAGCACGCGTTAGTATTTTAAAATGAAAGCAGCCTTTTCAGTGATGATCATAGTTTTAATATATAAGCCAACTGCATTCCAAAAGACATAAATAATGCCTCTGGGAAGCATTTGTAAGGAAAATTCCGCGGGAGAGAACGCGCACTGCAAGAGTAACGTTATAACATCAAGCAAAGCGGCAAAACCTGTTCAATGAAGCCCGAGAATGTCCTTGTAATTCGCTTCAATCCCGAAATTTATGAAACAACGTTACTATGTTTCGGAAGGTTCGAGAGCGGTGTTGTGTGTGTGAGTGAGGAAGAGAGCGAGAGAGAGAGAGAGAGAAAATAGAAGCAAGCAGAACATGGTTCGTTTCTAACACACGCGCAGCATCATCACGCATCTGTGTTTAAAAACTAAGCTCAGACTCGATTCTGAAATTCTCTAATATCGGATCCAGGATTGTTGGAGAGAATAAATAACACAATATCACATACATTAAAAAAAAACTGTTCTTTTCTGAACGCCAGACCGCGTAGCGTGGCAAGTTGATGCTTGATCTTGCAGACTGCTTTTCTCTCGCGAGTCACGTGACCAGTGTAATCGCAGCTCTTGCAATTACAAAATCGCGTTTCATTATATCGCGATTTTATCGGCAAATGCAATTAATCGTTCAGCCCTAATTTAAAATCAAAAAAGTGAAATGGCAGTCAACCCCCCCTTTAATTGTGATTTGATAAGATATATCACTCTATAAGTTTTATTTTGATTCATTTTGCAGCCACATTGATTTTAATGTTATATTCCAGTTACTTAAAGTCCCGCTGTAGTCGATCATTTTATCCCTTAACACTCATCTTTAATCAGTAAAAGTACACATTTAAACATGTTTTCCTTGAAAAAAATATCTTGAATGTAACTCGACACCCTTGCCTCATTTAGTATACACATTTCTATGAATATAAATATGCAACGACCCCGCCTCCTCCACTCACTCAGAGATCCACTGGTTGACGACTGGACATGAACATGAATTTTGTATAAGTACTAATGTTGTAAATGTATTTTTCATGTATATATGTTTTATGACGTTATTTTCGATTTGATCAAGAACGTAAACTTGCCAACGCTGTTTGAGTCACACGTTGATCTGATTGGTTACAAGGTGGTTTGTGACGTCAGAAACACCAGCGAATTCAAAGCGTGTTTTTGAAAAGGATTTTGGCCAAATGAGGTCACAACAAAATACAGTGCTACTTTTCTTTTAAAAGGATTGTTGAAAAATTGCGGTAGAAGCAGTGTGTGTGTGTGTGTGTGTGTGTGTGTGTGTGCTTTGATGCTCAGTCACACTCTGCTCTTCTCAGTGATTGTTTGTGCTTTTGGACTGGAAACCCCCTGGTTGGCTCATCGATGATCTCACACCTTACGTGTGTGTGTGTGTGTGTGTGTGCGTGCGTGCCCTTGCACTGCGGCATCAAAGCGCTGCTTTCCTCCAGCTCTGACCACAGACTGAAGAACCGGCTTCGATCTGCAGCTTCAGGCCTGATGCGCTCGCCTCGACTCGGCTCAGATCAGAACTGAAGCTATTAATGCTGTCCGTGGACTCTCTGTGATCAGAACTCGTCATCCAGACACACACACACACACACACACATCTCTGTCATCTTTCATGAGAACTCGCTTCACCCAAGGCTACTGTGTTCACCTGAACGAAAACTCAAACTATTGGTCAAAAAACATTTTAGTTAACAGAAATAAAATAGTAAATTCATAATAAATGAAAAACTAAAGAAAACTTACAACAGATACTGATAAACAAACTCAAATATAGAAAATCTGTGGTTTAGAGAAGTTCCTGCACTGTAGAAAATAATTGTTGGTTTAACTTAAAATAGTAAGTTGCCTTAATTTTGAGTTCATTAAAATTAAAAATTTGAGTTCATACAAAAGAGATTGATTTAATCAACAGAATCTCAAAATATTACGTCATCTGAACCACAGTCATTATCTAAGTTCAATCGAATAATCCATAAATTTCTTTTTTTATTTGTTCGTGTGTAAATGTCGATTAACCACTGAATTATTCATACGTTTTACTTTCTAGTTGCATTTAGTTGGTTTCTATGTTCATTCTCAAACCATTCTTTTGTTTGTATCTCTAAGATCCTCGAGAGGAACTGTCATCTGTGCAAACATTTACCTTGGCTTTCTGTTAACTATATAAAAACTAAATAGAAATGTGTTCGCAAAATAAAAACTGAACTAAAACTAATAAAACCGTTAATGACGCAAACTAAAACTAAATTAAAATAAAAACTATAATAATGTTGGCTCCTCTTCTCCGTCCCGTTTATGAATATTTAGATTTTATTGGAAATATTTTGCTGGTTTTCTGAGATAAATTGAACATTGTCGCAGATTGTGCGGATTTAAATGACGTGAACTAAAATGCAGTTTTGTTGAAATTATAAAGTACAGGCCTATAAAATGTTTATTTTCTGTCATTTCACTTTCATAACCATTTTAATAATCAAAAACATAATGCATATAACTCTAAAGATTTAATTTTTTTTTTAAATGTAATCAATTAAAATTTGAAAAATTGATGTTTGCTGCACAGATTTGTTTACATTTAATCATAGATAAAAATAAATTGTGTGAGTCTTTAAAAAATATTTTTATTTTGAGAAGTGCATTCTACTGTACTGCATAGTGATGTATATATTCAGCAGTTTTGTGCATACATTCTCTTATACACACACACACACACACACACACATTCTGTGGCGTTGCGTGTGTTTGTGGCCGTTATTCATCCGGCTTCATGTTTATGCATGGCGTCAGATGAGCTTTATATGTATTAGATTAAGTCTCACGGTTGTGCTTTCTGGGATTGGTTTGCTGGCTCTGCTCTGCATACAGATGACACACACCGCAATCACACACACACACACACACAATTACAGTGATGTTTTCTGGGGGAGAGCGGGCAATAATAATGCAGAAGACCCTGATGAACAAACCCCTCCACAGCCTTGCACACACACACTCACTCACACACTCACTCACTCACTCAGCTCACTCACTCACTCACTCACTCACTCACTCACTCACTCACTCACTCACTCACTCACTCACTCACTCACTCACTGGCACTCACTGCACTCACTCACTCAGCTCGCTCGCTCGCTCGCTCACTCGCTCACTCGCTCAGCTCACTCGCTCACTCGCTCGCTCGCTCACTCACTCACTCACTCGCTCACTCACTCACTCGCTGCACTCGCTCGCTCACTCGCTCACTCGCTCGCTCGCTCGCTCGCTCAGCTCGCTCGCTCGCTCGCTCAGCTCGCTCGACTCGCTCGCTCGCTCACTCGCTGCGCTCGCTGCGCTCACTCGCTCGCTCACTCACTCGCTCGCTCGCTCGCTCGCTCGCTCGCTCGCTCGCTCGCTCGCTCGCTCGCTCGCTCGACTCGCTGGCTCGCTGGCTGCGCTCGCTCGCTCGACTCGCTCGCTCGCTCGCTCGCTCGCTCGCTCGCTCGCTGGCTCGCTCGCTCGCTCGGCTGCGCTCGCTCGCTCGCTGGCTCGCTCGCTGGCTGGCTCGCTCGCTCGCTCGGCTCGCTGCGCTGGCTCGCTCGCTCGCTCGCTGGCTGGCTCGCTCGCTGCGCTCGCTCGCTGGCTCGCTCGCTGCGCTGGCTCGCTGCGCTCGCTCGCTCGCTCGCTCGCTCGCTCGCTCGCTCGCTGCGCTCGCTGCGCTCGCTCGGCTCGCTGGCTCGCTCGCTCGCTGGCTCGCTGGCTCGCTCGCTGGCTCGCTCGCTCGCTCGCTGCGCTCGCTCGCTCGCTCGCTCGCTCGCTGGCTCGCTCGCTCGCTGGCTCGCTCGCTCGCTCGCTGGCTCGCTCGCTCGCTCGCTCGCTCGCTCGCTCGCTCGCTCGCTCGCTGCGCTGCGCTCGCTCGCTGCGCTCGCTCGCTCGCTCGCTGGCTCGCTCGCTGGCTCGCTCGCTCGCTGCGCTCGCTGGCGCGCTCGCTCGCTCGCGCTCGCTGGCTCGCTCGCTCGCTGCTGGCTGCGCTCGCTCGCGCGCTCGCTCGCTCGCTCGGCTCGCTCGCTCGCTCGGCTCGCTGCGCTCGCTCGCTGGCGCTGGCTCGCTCGGCTCGCTGCGCGCTGCGCTCGCTCGCTCGCTCGCTCGCTCGCTCGCTGGCGCGCTCGCTCGCTCGCTGGCTCGCTCGCTCGCTCGCTCGCTCGCTCGCTCGCGCGCTGCGCTCGCTCGCTCGCTCGCTGCGCTCGCTCGCTCGCTGCGCTCGCTCGCTGGCTCGCTGCGCGCGCTCGCTCGCTCGCTCGCTCGCTGCGCTCGCTCGCTCGCTGCGCTCGCTCGCTCGGCTCGCTCGCTCGCTCGCTCGCTCGCTCGCTCGCTCGCTCGCTCGCTGGCTCGCGCTGCGCTCGCTCGCTCGCTCGCTCGCTCGCTCGGCTCGCTCGCTCGCTGGCTCGCTCGCTCGCTCGCTCGCTCGCTCGCTCGCTCGCTCGGCTCGCTGGCTCGGCTCGCTCGCTCAGCTGCGCTGCGCTCGCTCGCTCGCTCGCGCACTCGCTCGCTCGCTCGCTCGCTCGCTGCGCTGGCTCGCTCGCTCGCTCGGCTCGCTCGCTCGCTCGCTCGCTCGCTCGGCTCGCTCGCTCGCTGGCTCGCTCGCACTCGCTGCGCTCGCTCGCTCGCTCGCTCGCTCACTCGCTCGCTCGCTCACTCGCTCGCTCGCTCGCTCGCTCGCTCGCTCGCTCGCTGACTCGCTCGCTCGCTCACGCACGCTCGCTCACTCGCTCGCTCGCTGGCTGGCTCGCTCGCTGCGCTCGCTCGCTCGCGCTCACGCTCGCTGCGCTCACTCGCTCGCTCGCTCGCTCGCTCGCTGGCTCGCTGCGCTGCGCTCACTCGCTCGCTCGCTGGCTGGCTGCGCTCACTCGCTCGCTGCGCTCGCTCACTCACTCGCTCGCTCGCTCGCTCACTCACTCGCTCGCTCGCTCACTCGCTCGCTCACTCACTCGCTCGGCTCGACTCACTCGCTCGCTCACTCGCTCACTCACTCACTCGCTCACTCACTCACTCGCTCACTCACTCACTCACTCACTCGCTCACTCACTCACTCACTCACTACACTCACTCACTCACTCACTCACTCACTCACTCACTCACTCACTCACACACTCACTCACTCACTCACTCACTCACTCGCTCACTCACTCACTCACTCACACACTCACACTCACTCGCTCGCTCGCTCACTCACTCACTCACTCACTCACTCACTCACACACTCACTCACTCACACTACACTCACTCACTCACTCACTCGCTCACTCGCTCACTCACTCACTCACTCACACACACTCACTCACACACTACTCACTCGCTCACTCACTCACTCACTCACTCACTCACTCACTCACTCACTCACTCACTCACTCACTCACTCACTCGCTCAGCTCACTCACTCACTCACTCACACACTACACTCACTCACTCACTCACACACACACACACACACACTCACTCACTCACTCACTCACTCACTCACTCACTCACTCACTCACTCACTCTCACTCACACTCACTCACACACACACACTCACTCACTCACACACACACACACTCACACACACACTCACTCACTACACACACACACTACACTCACTCACTCACTCAGGCTCACTCACGCGCGCTCACTCACTCACTCACTCACTCACTCACTCACTCACTCGCTCGACTCGACTCACTCAGCTCACTCGCTGACGCACTCACTCACTCACTCACTCACGCACTCACTGACTCGCTCGCTCGCTGACTCACTCGCTGCGCTCACTCACTCACTCGCTCAGCTCACTGACTCACTCACTCACTGCGCTCACGCGCTCGCTCGACTGCGCTTCGCTCGCTGGCGCGCTGCACTCGGCTGGCGCTCGCTCGCTCACTCGCTGGCTCGCTCGCTCGCTCGCTCGCTCGCTCGCTCGCTCGCTCGCTCGCTCGCTCACTCGCTCGCTCGCTCGCTCGCTCGCTCGCTCGGCTCGCTCGCGCTCGCTCAGCTCGCTCGCTCGCTCGCTGCGCTCGCTCGCTCGCTGCGCTCGCAGCTCACTCGCTCGCTCGCTCGCTCGCTCGCTCGCTGCGCTGCACTCGCTCGCGTCGCTGGCTCGCTCGCTCGCTCGCTCGCTCGCTCGCTCGCTGCGCTCGCTCGCTCGCTCGCTCGCTCGCTCGCTCGCTCGCTCACTCACTCACTGGCTCGCTCGCTGCGCTCGCTCGCTGCGCTCAGCTCGCTCAGCTCGCTCGCTCACTCGCTCGCTCGCTCGCTCACTCGCTCGCTCGCTGCGCACTCGACTCACTCGCTCGCTCGCTGCGCTCGCTCACTCGCTCACTCGCTCGCTGCGCTCGCTCGCTCACTCGCTGCAGCTCGCTCGCTCGCTCGCTCGCTCGCACTCGCTCGCTCGCTCGCTGGCATGCGCTCGCTCGCTCACTCGCTCGCTCGCTCGCTCGCTCACTCACTCGCTCGCTCGCTCGCTCGCTCACTCACTCACTCGCACTCGCTCGCTCGCTGCACTGCAGCTCGCTCGCTCGCTCGCTCACTCGCTCACTCGCTCACTCACTGACAGACTCGCTCGACTCACTCACTCACTCACTCACTCACTCACTCACTCACACTCACTCACTCACTGACACACACTCACTCACTGACTCACTGACTCACTGCTCACTCACTCACTCACTCACTCACTCACTCACTCACTCACTCACTCACTCAAAAATTCAAGATTCAAATAGCTTTATTGGCATGGTGAAGGAAATCTTTACATTGCCAAAGCATTCATAACACAAATAAGTAAATAGAAATAAAAATAAAGTCGAAATTTTTTTTTTCGATGGAAATAAACATTGCAATAAAAATGTAAATCTTCTAATAGTTACACAGTGTCTCTAGGCGTGTAGTTTGTAGTCACTCACTGACTTGCTCACTGACTCACTGACTCACACACTCACTCACTCATTCACTCACTCACTCACTCACTCACTCACTCACTCACTCACTCACTGCACTCACTCACTCACACACACTCACTCACTCACTCACTCACTCACTCACTCACTCACTGACACACACACTCACTCACTGCACTCACTCACTCACTCACTCACTCACTGACTCACTCACTCACTGACACTCACTCACTGACACTCACTCACTCACTCACTCACTCACTCACTCACTCACTCACTCACTGACACTCACTCACTCACTCACTCACTCACTCACTCACTGACACTCACTCACTCACTCACTCACTCACTCACTCACTGACACTCACTCACTCACTGACACTCACTCACTCACTCACTCACTCACTCACTGACACTCACTCACTCACTCACTGACACTCACTCACTGCACTCACTCACTCACTCACTCACTCACTCACTGACTCACTCACTCACTCACTGACTCACTCACTCACTCACTGACACTCACTCACTCACTGACACTCACTCACTCACTCACTCACTCACTCACTCACTCACTCACTGACACTCACTCACTCACTGACACTCACTCACTCACTGACACTCACTCACTCACTGACTCACTCACTCACTCACTGACACTCACTCACTCACTGACACTCACTCACTCACTGACACTCACTCACTCACTGCACTCACTGCACTCACTGACACTCACTCACTGACTGACTCACTCACTCACTCACTGACTCACTGACTCACTCACTGACACTCACTCACTCACTACACTCACTCACTCACTCACTCACCACTCACTCACTCACTCACTCACTGCACTCACTCACTCACTCACTCACTCACTCACTGACACACACTCACTCACTCACTCACTCACTCACTCACTCACTCACTGACTCACTCACTCACTCACTCACACACTCACTGACTCACTCACTCACTGACTCACTCACTCACACACTCACTCACTCACTGACTCACTCACTGACTCACTCACTCACTCACTCACTGACACACACTCACACACTCACTGACTCACTCACTCACTCACTCACTCACTCACTCACTCACTCACTCACTCACTCACTCACTCACTCACTGACAGACTTACTCACTCACTCACTCACTGACACACACTCACATCACTCGACTCACTCACTCACACACACTCACTGACTCACTCACACACACACACTCACACACACACACATGTCTGGTTTACTATCTTTGTGGGGACTCTCCATAGGCGTAATGGTTTTTATACTGTACTAACTGTATATTCGATCCCTTACCCTGCCCCTATCCCTAAACCTAACCCTCACAGGAAACATTCTGCATTTTTACATTTAAAAAAATAATAATTCTGTATGATTTATAGGTGTGTTTACCCATGGGGACCTCATTTTAGGTCCCCACAGTGACACGAGTCCCCATGAGTCTGTGTGCTTTCAGGTTTAAGTCCCCACTGGGATAGAAAAACATGAACACACATACACACACACGTTCTCTCACTCACTCACTCACTCACTCACTCACTCACTCACTCACTCACTCACTCACTCACTCACTCACTGACTCACTCACTCACTCACTCACTCACTCACTCACTCACTCACACACACACACACACACACACACACACACACACACACACACACTCACTCACACACACACATACTCACACACACACACAGTACTCACACACACTCTGTGATGGTGTTGGTGTCTCTCAGGGTTCTAGCTCTACTTCCTGCTGCCCTGCTGGTGTCCGCTAGAGCCGACCGGAGAACCCTAGACTGTCGTCGGATGATGGACCACATCACACATGTTCAGGTCTCAGCACCGACATACACGATCTGTGATGTGATGATGAGTTGTGTGTGTGACGTGTGTGTGTGTCTCTCAGAGGAGGGCGAGTGGCTTCTGCTGGCCTGCTGTCCTTCAGTCTCACGGCTCACTTCCTCAAAGTAGGTGACAACATCTGAACCGCATCACTCACAGACGTCTGCACTGTGTAGGGCTGTCAACACGTTAGAGGAGGAAGTGCTGTATCGTCTCCTGTGTCCACAAGAGGGCGCCAGCGAGCTCAGTATCATAGAGCATAAACCACATCAAGCATCGCATCTTTATTTGAAATGAAACGACATTCACTTTGAAACTGCAGTAACTTTTGAAACATTAAATAAAATATAATTTCCTTAATGAGCATGCAAGGAACATTAGGGTACAGTAGTGCATAAAACTGTGTGTGTGTTTTCTCAGTGACCTGAGAAAACACACTTCAACACACAGCGCCATGAACTACATGAACACACACCAGCAAACTGGCCTTCAGAAACACTTCTACTCACTACATCTACATATGGATCATCACACACACCAGACACTCTTGATCTCAGCGACTGTGGCGCGCTTCTCACACACACACACACACACACGCTGAGCACTTTCTGTTGACAGTGTTTCAGCTGATGAACACACACACACACACTCAGGTCTGACATGCGCGGAGTGTTTTCGTCAGCAGGAAGAGCCTTTTCCCGACGTTTCTCACATTAGCAGTGTAGCCACAGCGCGCTATTGGATAAGCTAACAGAAACACACCGACTGACGACATCATCATGTTTTGTGCGCTTCGACACACACAAACATTCAAATGTACGGTTTTGCTTTCGAATTAGCAATTTTTTTTATTCAGCGAATATTGGAGATGGATGTTAGTCTGTGACAGCCCTACACCTGTGGACACGCTTCAGTGTGTGTGCGTCTAATGTGTGTTGTGTTTCAGGCGGTGGTGTGTGTCGGCGCGAAGCTGTGCTGCTCCTGCTGACGCCGTGAACGCGTGTGTGTCAGAGTTCAGCGCTCAGTGTCCACTGCTGCTGCTGTCTGCTGCGGTAATCACGTGTGTGTGTGTGTGTGTGTGTGTGCGTGTGTGTCCTCTAGAGCAGGGGTTTTCAAACGGTGGGTCACACAGTCCCTATACTGGCTGCAGCTGAATTTACGTTCAGTGACACACAGGTCGCACGATGACTCAACGTTAAAGAGAAATCGCTATATTGCCTGGAGAGATTTAAAGTTAGATGAATATGTCAGTGTTGTGTTTCACGAAGCGCACGTGACTTGTTGTGATAACAGTTTTCACCGTCTCAGAACGGCTTCGGTTCACTAAAGGGTTCACCCAAAAATGATGTCATTAATGACTCTCCCTCATGTCGTCTCTAGCCTCCCGCTCATCTTCAGGACACAGTTTAAGATATTTTAGATTTAGTCTGAGAGCTTGCATTGGAAATGTGTGTACAGTTTACGGCCTTTGTCCAGAAAGTAAATACAGACATCATCACAGTAGTCATGTGACATCAGTGGGTTAGTTACAATGTTTTGAAGCATCAAAAATACATTTTGGCACAAAAATAACAAAAACTGCGACTTTATTCAGCATTGTATTGTGTTCCGGTTCTGTGTTCATGAGTCCGCTGTGACGCTGCTGGTGTGTCTGGTAACCAGTAACCAGAGAACATGTCAGCAGCGTCTTACGTCACCAGCGCCACTGCGGACTCATGAACACAGACCCGGAAGAGAATAGGCTTTATGCACAACTTACTTCCGCATTCTGGAAAACAGGTGTCATCGCTTCCGGTTCTGGTCTTTTGTATGTGCTTCATGATTTTTTTGCGGTTTTACTCGAGATAACGTAAAAGGAGCGAGCAAAAATTAGCATAACCAATGTCTCTCACATCTACATATTGATATTTAAACGTTTTTTATTTTTTCTTCTTCACAGTATCGTTTAGATATTTAAATGGAATAAAACACCAATAAAAACATGAACTAGGTAGGTTAGCTGATTACCATAAAAATCCATAGATATCGTAGTCAGTTCTTACAGCCGTCGACACTTTCTCTGACTAGCGGATGCGATGAGACCCGTTTTTTACCGGTTTGGTCACATGACGCTCGACATAAAGCCTATACAATGCTGAATAAGTCGTATTTTTTGTTTATTTTTGGACTGAAATGTATTCCCGATGCTGTATCTGTGCCATCAATCTCAGATGTGTCTAAAAACAGCCAATAACACACTGACGTTTATAATAAAAATGCAAATCATAGGTTCCCTTTCGTCCGGTCAGTCGTATTGTGTTGCTAGAGGAGTAGTTTGAGCTGGTCTCCGTGTGAGCCCATCATTATTCCTATAAGGTCCTCATCTGACCCTCAGGCCGCTCTTGGCCCGTTCGCCCTCTGCCCTTGTTCTCGGTCCTGGAACGTGTCGTTCTGCTGGATATAACACAGCAGGACTGGTTCTCCATCGGTTCTGAGCAGACACAGTACGACTAACCGAAAGGGACTGATTTGGACACTACCTGAGATGTGTGTGTGTGTGTGTCCATGTGACAGTAGGCGGCTCTTCCCTGTGGGATTGACAGATCGATACATTTCAAGATATCAAAGTGACATCACTAGTGTATGCTGACACACATTTTCAAAAGGTTGTGAAAAACTGTTCTAAAGCAGCGTCCTGACGTGTGTGTGTGTGTGTGTGTGTGCAGCGCTGGTGGAGGCGTCTCTCTGTGGCTCTCAGCTCACAGTGGAAGCGTCTGACGGGACGAGATGCTCTTCCTCAACAGCTGCAGATGCTGGACGACACACACAGCTGGAGCTCACGGTGAACACACACACACACACTCACAGCTGGAGCTCACGGTGAACACACACACACACTCACAGCTGGAGCTCACGGTGAACACACACACAGCTGGAGCTCACGGTGAACACACACACTCACACTCACAGCTGGAGCTCACGGTGACACACACACACACAGCTGGAGCTCACGGTGAACACACACACTCACACACACAGCTGGAGCTCACGGTGAACACACACACACACAGCTGGAGCTCACGGTGAACACACACACACACTCAGTCTGAAATATCTTAGATGATATGAGTAAAAGTCTTAAAGTCCCCCTGTAGTCGATGAGTGTGTCCCTTAAAGGAGACGTCATGAAGATCTGACTTTTTCCATGTTGAAGTGCTATAATCATAGTCCCGACCCAGAAAACCCGAAAAGTGAAACCCAGTAACTTAGTCTTGTTGAGCCTTTCTCTGAGAGCATGACAAGAAATAAACAGATTTTATATTGTCTACTAAACCCGAGGGAATGGAGGCCTCAGTAAGTGGCCAACGCCAAACCTTATGACTTTATTTTATTAAAGCGGCTCCTCTTTTAACTCAAGGCCTTGCTGACAGACACTACACTCCATCAGGGCCACACACACATATATATGAAGTTATAATCTCAAAACGGCTCTTAAACGTGAGCGAGAACTGCAGCTCTTGAGGTTTGACTTCAGTCTGGAGCTGGGTTAGGGTTAGGGTTAGAGTTAGGGTTAGAGTAGAGTTAGGGTTAGAGTTAGAGTAGAGTTAGGGTTGGAGTTAGAGTTAGGATTAGAGTAGAGTTAGAGGTTAGAGTTAGGGTTAGAGTTAGAGTTCAGGTTGGAGTTAGAGTTAGGGTTAGAGTTCAGAGTTAGAGTTAGGGGTTAGAGTTAGGGTTAGAGGTGAGTTAGGGTTGGAGTTAGAGTTAGGGTTAGAGGTGAGTTAGGATTAGAGGTAGAGTTAGGGTTATAGTTAGAGTGAGAGTTAGGGTTAGAGTTAGGGTTAGAGGTAGAGTTCAGGTTGGAGTTAGGGTTAGGGTTAGAGTAGAGTTAGGATTAGAGTGGAGTTAGGGTTAGAGGTGAGGTAGAGTTAGGGTTGAGAGTTAGGGTCTAGAGTAGAGTTAGGATTAGAGGTAGAGTTAGGGTTAGAGTTAGGATTGAGAGTGGAGTTAGGGTTAGAGTTAGGGTTGAGAGTGAGTTAGGGTTAGAGTTAGGGTTAGAGGTGGAGTTAGGGTTGGAGTTGAGAGTTAGGGTTGAGAGTAGAGTTAGGCTTGAGAGTTGAGAGTGAGAGTTGGAGTGGAGTTAGGGTTAGGGTTAGAGGTAGAGTTAGGGTTAGAGGTGAGTTAGAGTTAGAGTGAGAGTTAGGGTTAGAGTTAGGGTTAGAGGTGGAGTTAGGTTGGAGTTAGAGTTAGGGTTAGGGTTGAGAGTAGAGTTGAGGATTGAGAGTGAGAGTTGAGGATTAGAGGTGAGTTAGGGTTCAGGTTAAAGTTGAAGTTAAGAGTTGGATATGAGAGAGCGGATGGCCTCAGGTATGGAACAGTCCTGAAGACGGAGAATGAGTTAGGGTTAGAGTGTAGGGGTTAGGGTTCAGGTGAGATTAGGGTTAGGGTTAGAGGGTTAGGGTTAGAGAGTGTTAGGGTTAGGGTTAGAGTAGAGTTAGGATTGAGGTAGAGTTGAGGCTTGAGAGTTAGAGTGGAGTTAGGGTTAGAGTAGAGTTAGGTTGAGTTAGGATTAGAGTGAGAGTTAAGGGTTGAGAGTTAGGGTTAGAGTGAGAGTTAGGGTTAGAGTTAGGGTTAGAGTAGAGTTAGGGTTGGAGTTCAGAGTTAGAGTTGAGAGTTAGGATTAGAGTAGAGTTAGGCTTAGAGGTTCAGAGTAGAGTTGAGAGTTAGAGTAGAGTTAGGGTTAGGGTTAAAGTTAAAGTTCAGAGTTGGATCTGAGAGAGCGGTGGCCTCAGTCTGGAACAGTCCCTGAAGACGAGAAAATGATGACATGTTCTCTAAGCGCCCCTTATATACTTCAATATCAATGGCTGTGATTGGATCAGCTTTCAGACAGTGGTTCACGCGAAGGCGTCAACATCAACACAGTGTTGTCCCCTTCTGAAGGAGAGCCGGGGGCACAAATGTTTCCTGTAGCCCCAGGCCTGTGATTGTAAGATCTGCTGCTTCCTCTCTGACGTGTGTGTGTGTGCGTGTGTGTGTGTGCGTGTGTGTGTGTGTAGGCTGATGAAGGGACTAGCGTCCGCGGCTCCGGCGGCTCCATCATGGCTGCTCTCCGCGGCTCTGCACAGCGTCCTCAGGAGATGCGACGGCGAGAGCAGGACACGGGTCCTCACACGGCTGGAAGACACGGATCAGGTCAGTCACATGACCTCACAGGCCTACGGGGAGAGCACTTCCTGTTCTGATGCTCTTCCTGTCTGGTGTAGGTGTGGCTCTTCCTGTTCCTCTACAGTGTGCTGGAGCTCGTCTCTGCTCAGCTGAAGGAACCGGTGTCATCTGACTCGTTCTCTGATGACGTGTGTGTGGAGCGTGTCCGAGACGTCTGCGCGGGGCTCCTCCCTCACCTCCTCCTGCACGATGCTGATTGGCTGCTGCTGTTTGATCAGTCTGGGTCAGGTGTGAACCAGTCAGCTTTATTCTGGACCAATCGATGTCACAGCATCAAACTTCATCACATATGAGAGCATTGAGCTGAAGACATGTCATGATCATGTGACGCTTCTTCTGTGGTAGATCACAGACTGTCTGGTTTCCTGTCACGTGTGGCGTCTCCGCAGATCCTCCGACTGATGCCGTTTGCCTTCTACAGGTGAGAGACGCGCTCATGTTTGTGTGTGTGTGTGTGTGTGTGTGTGTGTGTGCTGACGGTGTCTGTGCTCATCTCCCAGCATCCTCTCTGCTCTGGACTCGGAGGTCCTGACGCTCAGCGGCCCGATCTCCTGGCTTCCTCTACAGAGCGGCCGTCTGCTACAGGGATCTCAGTCAGCTGATCATGAGCGGCTCACACACACAGCAGCAGGTCAGAGCAGCGGCACACACACACACACACACACACACACACACACACACACACACACACACACACACACACACACACACACACACACACACAGCTTCAGTCTCTCCCATGTGTGTGCTCTCTCAGGTCCTGCTGGAGGCCCGTAAACTGCTGATGAGCATCATCTCTCTGAGCTCACACACCTGTCTGTCACTCAGCCAGAGGAAACAGGTACTCGCTCTCACACACACACACACACACACGCAGGTATAGAGATGAGTGTGTGCTCTTTATCAAAGAATAGTTCACCTAAAAATGAAAACTAGACCATGATTGGCTCTCCTTCAAGCCTAGGATCAGGTGTGTTCGAGATCCTTCTTTCTTTTAATCTATGCTATAATGATCATTGAACTGATGTAAATCATATGTGTGTGTGTGTGTGTGTGTTATGTGTATACTAGGCCAAAGAGATGTGTTTTAGTCTGGATTTGAACGCACACTTCTGTAGAAGTTGAAGAATCAACAGCTTTTTACTATTTTACTACTTCGAGTGAAAGTGTAGAAGCACTGGTTTCGTTTTTCTGCTTCGCACAACCAAATATAATCACAACAGCCTCTCACAAATTAGAAAAACACCTAGCCAATCAGTTTAGCGACGTGTGTTCAGGAGGCGGGACTCAGTATCTGTGTGTTATTGGTCATTTTTTTGAACAACACGAGCCGAAATGACATAACGACGCGACTTTTAAAATGTAAGGAGTAGAAAGTACAGATAACTGCGTGAAAATGTAAGGAGTAGAAGTAAAAATTCGTCTGAAAAAGAATTACTCCAGTTAAGTATAGATACCCAGAAGGTCTACTTAAGTAAGGTAACGAAGTATTTGTAAAACAGGAAAAGGATCTCCCGCCAGCAGTTGGTTTGGCGATAACGTCATCCAGACAGCAGATCTGAACAAAACAAAAAATCAAGTGCTGAAACAAATACACAAAACGAGTAAAGAAAACGGGGTTGTTCATAATCACCCTTTATTAAACGTATGAACACAGAAATCTCTGTTAGCCTGACAGTCTCGCTCACCGCTCAGAGACGGCTACGCTACACGTGACAATACAGGAGATCACATGACTCACCGTGTTTGAGGACCGATCCTACTCGCCACAGTTGTTTGATAACTCGTAAAAGGCACCAGATGTTACGTTAACAGGCTAGCGACATGCTAGCGATTTAGATGAAAGCTAGCGATGTCAGATTAATGTGATTAGACAATATCTAATATATGTTGAGTCAGTTATATTTAGCAATATGAACAAGGAACGATAGTGTAAAGAGATAAACAGGAAGCTATACGGAGGTCACAGATGCAGATAGCAGCCCTATGACAAGCTAATGCATTAATGGACGTTAAACTGTGAATCCGTGTGTGTGTGTGTGTGTGTGTGTTTCTCCCGCAGCTGTGCTCAGAGTACGAGGAACTGGACGCAGAGATCTCAGCGGCGCTCGCACACGTCACATGACCATCAGCAGCACAGGTGACGCCTTCAGGAACACGTGACTGGCTGAGCACATGATCAAACCCTGATGAACTCTGACCGGACTCATGGTAACCAGCACCCACCAATCAGCTGCCAGAACAGTGAAGCCACGCCCACTACAGCAGCGGCTGAGGGACGTCTCATACGCATGTCAGATGAAGTCTATATCCTCATGCATTACATATAAACAATTATATTTTCAGTTAATATTCAGCTGTTAATGTGGCAAAGCTTGTGTTTTAAAGCTCTTTGTGAACTTATGAACGATTCAATTCGTGATGTTTCTGTTGCGACCTCATCAGAGAAGTGAATCACACACACGCTCCGTGCGATTGGCTGTTCACACACACTCTGAGATCACAGGACGTTACAGTGAGCGCTGTGTGCTCAACACTGAACCGACTCAGAACTCAGTCCAGCCAGCCTGGGGTTGTGCTGCACGTGTGTGTGTGTGTGTGGCCTGTGAGTGTGTAAAACTCGAGCGATCACTTACACACATGAACATGTTTGCAGCACAGCGTTTGACTGACAGGATAAACGTGACAATAGTTCGGCTGGTTATTTTCTCTGCCGGACACTAGATTCAGGCTTCTGGTGTGTGTACACTTGTGTAACCGGAGAGAGGCGGTGTGTGTGTGTGTGTGTGTGAATCACCTGCGTCTGTGCAGCGTCTCAGAGCGAAACTGTAAGTTGAATTACTTCAATAAAGCACGTCATCACCTGTTCACTGAAGCATGATGTAGTTCAGTAGCAAAGGGTTTTTATTTATAAAATTCACAAGACAGCAGCTTAAAACCAGTTTCTGTGCGCACAGTCCTTACACACGGAGTGTGTGTGTCTCCATAGAAGCAGCTGAGGGTGTATTCATGACCTGCTGGGTGAACGAGTTCCTGTGTGTGTGTGTGCTTTTCAGATGGAGGTCAGATATCGAATACTAAACCACATTTGAAAGTGGCTCAGAACAAAAAAAAATCTTGTACGGAACTATTTTTATAACATCAGAAGGTCCCGTTCTAAAGCTGTGTCGTGTGGGCGGGCCCAGAGCAGGGGCTGATGGGACATTTACACACCTGTAACAGTGTTTCTGGTGTCTGATCACATTCAGCAGGACCTGACGGGTGTGAGTCGCTCTGTGTGTGTAGAGATGAATCCTGAGGAGCGGGAACAGGAGGAGAGGGTGTGTGTGTGTGTCTACACGCTGCTGTGGGACGGGTGTGAGTCGGTCGGTGTGTGTGTGTGTGTAGAGATGAATCCTGAGGAGCGGGAACAGGAGAAGAGGGTGTGTGTCTACACGCTGCTGTGGGACGGGTGTGGGTCGGTGTGTGTGTGTGTAGTCTTCGGAGGAACGCTGCCGCCCTGCAGGAGAGGATGAACCAGTAGACATGTGCACGTTCAGATTGTGCGCCTTCTCGAAGCGTTTCCCACAGATCACACACGCGAACTCCAGCTCCGCCTCCGCCTTGTGCTTCGTCATGTGATACTTCAGAGACGCCCGCTGCCGGCACTGGAAGCCACACACCTCACACCTGAAACACACACAGACGGAGGCAATGAATGAGACGAAGAGCACCTGAAACACACACACACTCACTGCAGTGGTTTGGCCCCTGAGTGCCCCATCTGATGGACAGACACACACACACACTCACTGCAGTGGTTTGGCCCCCGAGTGCCTCATCTGATGGACAGACACACACACACACACACACACACACACTCACTGCAGTGGTTTGGCCCCCGAGTGCCTCATCTGATGGACAGACAGGTGTTTCCTCTGCTTGAAGGTCTGGCCGCACTGGTCACAGATGTAGTTCCTGACCTCTAGAGACAGGAACATAATCAAAAATCAGATTTCTGATCTCATGGTGAAACTTAAACCCTCCTGTTGTGTTCGGCTCAGATTGATCTAGGGTTTTGACTGTGCATGCAATATTTTGACACATACTGTAAACAAAGCCAAAAGTTTCATCTAGTGGGGAGATTTGTTCTCCTTAAGTCAGTCTCTCTCGGTGTACGCCAGAGATGATCCGACAGAACGGGGATCTTGAGACCGATCTGCTACGAGTGTAACTAAACCAGCCAGCGCTAGTGGCGTTCATGGATGACTCATGTTCTCACTGTGGTAACATGACCATCGCACGTTACGCTCAAGACTTCAAAACCTCTGGAAGGGTGGAGCTTCCAATAGAGGCGCGCTGGCCGGTCCTCCCCGGGGGTGCCAGTCGTTTCCTTTGGGGCTCTACCGGATGATCAGATGTCGGTCACTGTATCGGAGGGTGAGCTAATGTCCTCGGCTGCACTGCCCCCGTCAGGTGTGGCCCGAGTCAGACCCTGAGCTCATGGCTATGCTTTCCCGGGTAGCCCACAAGAGTCTGGCTCCAGTGGAACCCTCCCTCATGTCCTGAACACACAGGTGCTGGTCAGTGTCCCACCCCAGGGCCATACTTTCCGGATCTGCTATCGCTGATGAGGCTTACTCAGCCTGTGGGGAAGCTGCCTCCACCCTGCATGCCATTCCGAACCCAGAGGTTAAGCAGGATCTGCGTATAGTGATGAACCTGGCCCTATGGGCAACGAAAGTCACTACACGCTCCCTGGGTAGGGTGATGTCTACGTTTATGGTCCAGAAGCGACACCTGTGGCTGAACATGTGTGAGCCCGACAAGGTGCGGTTTCTGCTCTTTGCATTCAAGGGCTGGATGTATTAGTACAAAGTCCTACCCTTCGGGCTGTCACTGTCACCCTTGTGTCTTTACAAAGGTAGCATTCTCGACAGCTCAACAATCTCGACAAATGGCTGATTCTGGCCCAGGATCAGTTGTGCGAACACAGGGACATGGTGCTCTGTCACCTCAGCCTATTGGGACTTCAGGTCAATTGGGAAAAGAGCAAACTCTCCCCTTGTGCAGAGGATCTCTTTTCCCAGTATGGAGTTGGACTCTGTCAATCAAACAGAGGAGTGCATATGGTCAGTGCTGGAACTGACTGAGTACGATCAAGTGCAGAACAACGGTCCCACTTAAACTTCTTCTGAGGCTCCTGGGGCATATGCAGCCACGGTGAAGCCGCTTGGATTGCTTCATATGAGGTCGCTTCAGCACTGGCTTCATGTCCGGAGATGGGCGTGACAGAGCAGTACGTACCAGGTGCACGTCACCCGCACTCCACACCTTCAGCCCATGGACGGACCCTTCGTTTCTATGGGCAGGTGTTACCCTGAGAATAAGTGTCCACGCATGCTGTGGTCTTCACATTCAATGGGCATGCAGTTTCAGGTCAGTGGACGGGGCCTCAACTGGCTTGAGTTGCTTGAGTATGCCTTGCGCTGGCCACCTCAAATCGCTGATACCAGGCAAGCATGTACTGGTCCATACAGACAGTACTGCGATAGTTGCGAACATCAACCGACAAGGTGGTCTATCCTCATATGTGGCAACTCACCCACCATCTCCTCCTTTGGAATCAGGAGCATCTGAGGTCGCTTCAGGTCATTCATCCATGGCCGATGAGCTTTCATGGCAGTGCGCCTCTGGGAGGAGTAGCGACTCAATCCCCAGGCGGTACAGCTGATATGGGACCTCTTCGGAGCCGCACAGGTAGATCATTTTGCCTCTCCAGACATTGTGCAAGGTCATGGAGGATGAGGGGGCAGGTCTTGTTTCAGTTGCGCTGTATCGGCCCAACCGACCCTGGTTCCCAGAACTAGTGTTCCTTGCAACACTCCCTCCCTGGCCCATTCCTCTGAGGAAGGACCTGCTTTCTCAGTGACTGGATACCCAATGGCACCGGTGTCCAGACCTCTGGAAACTCCATGAGTAACTGGTCCCTGGACGGGGTGTGGAGGTTCTTGGTGACCTATCCCAAGCAGTGGCAGACACCATCAATTCTGCTATGCGTTGAAGTGGAACCTGTTCATTGAGTGGTGTTCTTCCCACCGTAGAGACCCTCAAACATGTCAGGTTAGAGTTGTACTGTCCTTCCTTCAAGATGGGTTGGAGCAAAGACTGTCTTCCTCCACCCACAAACTGTATGTTGCTGCCATTGTCGCACATCACGATGCAGTTGAAGGTAAGTCGTTGGGAAAGCATCTGATCGTTCAGGTGACCCCTGCGGCATTCAGAAGTTGTGGAGCGTGAATATGTGTGTATGTGTCCTCTGCGGACGAGCCTGTGTATTTCCCTCGACAGAGTCTGCTCAGTCACCTCTGCTGGTGTTCTTCCCTCCAGAACTAGTTGTTCGCGTGTTTAAAAGTCATATGTTCCTCCCTCCGGGTTGGAAAGGGTTTCCGCAGCGTCCCCTTCCTTCAGGGCACAGCTTTCCCAGCGTTATCCAATCAGTCACACTGAGTGAACCTTGCGGAACAGCAGTGACTCCCCTTCTCTGCTTAGAGCTTCTAACTTCCGCCCAAGCACTGTGGTCAGGCCAGCAGACTCAAGTGGAGTGTTGGAAGAGCCAGCAGCAGCGCATTGGTGGAAATCCCCGTTCTGTCAGATCATCTCTGACGTACGTAGAGAGTGACCGACTGAAGGGGAATGGCTCGGTTACGTATGGTGACCCTCATTCCCCAAAGGAGGGAATGGAGACATACATCCTGTTGTCGCTGTGCGGTTAAGTCACAAGTCCGACTCCTCAGCGGAAAATCAAGGCAAAGCAGCTGAAGCAAATTATTGGTTTAGTTACACTCGCAGTGTATTGGTCTCTCAAGCGAGATCCCCGTTCTGTCAGATCATCTCTCGACGTACGTCTTTCTCGTTATTGTGTTTCTCAAGAATGGCTTGTGGATTTGAACAGCTACCATCAGGAGATCCTCGTTTGTCCCGTCTACCTCGTGGCTATGGCTGGACTGATCAGTGTCTTTATTTTATTTCATTGTTTTCCCCAGAACCTTGTAATAAATATAAATTTTGCAACCCTATCTATTTTGTGATCGCTGCAGAAAAAAACATTCACAGAGAAACACAAATTTGATTAATATTTTCAGTGGTTCTCTCTTGTTTGTTTGTTTTTTTTGCATGTTATCATAATTTTTTGTCCAAAAATGATGTCAACAACATTTCATTGCTTATTATGACAAAGTAACTGACTTAAACTCTTGAAATCTTAAACACATATTGTTAAAAATGTAAATAAAGGGTGAATTTTTGCACATCACTTTGAACTGTAGACGTGATTCGTTATTACTTTAGAGGAAACCCTTGTTGGTTTCCATGCAATCTGACAGAAATCAACACGACAAAGAGTGAAATACACGAGAATGTATGAAAGATGTTTACAGACTCGTCTTCTGAACCATCCCAGATGATGCACTGTTTCTTTATCTAGTTTTACAGCCAAGAAATCTGTGAATGGGTGTTGTTGCTTTAAAAAGAAGTGACACATGTTACCCTCATAAGGGTTTGAGAACCAGACATAAAAAGGCAGAAGTAGTAGAAATAACATTAGACACTATTTATACATTCACCTCACTGTGCAAATAAGCCGGTTTCCGACCAGAGGGATTTTTGAAGTTCCTAGAACCTAACGTTCCTATAACCCTTTTTTTCTCATGTTCCGAACCGGACTAAATTGGGGATTTTTTAGTTCCTCAGACCGTAGTTCCTATAACTCTTTCAGTACCTAGTCTAGAGCGAGGACTTTTTTAGTTCCCTTTCCCTAGGTCTACGTTGATTGGTTCAACTTATAAGTCACGCCCACTGTCAGTTTTTCTTCACTGTCTGTTGCAATTCGCCTATGTATGCTAACTCATAACTTAAGACAAACATAACACATTCAACCAGCTAATTGCTAATGCTAGCTAAACTTAAAACTTACCTGTCATTTTGTTTGCCTCCTGCACTCTGCTCTTTTATCTTCTTCCATCATATTACTTAATATCATATTACGCTGGAGCCTTCGTCTTCTGTGTTTCTCTGTACAGAACTCAAGCATAATCTTTAAACGCCACCGTTCGACTCCGTTATTAAGGTCCCGGCAAGGCAGAACAGGAACATTGCAATAGCCTCCTCCATGCTGGTTTGTTGTGTTGTATGTGGCCGCGCTACGTCTAGTGATGACGCTATAAAGACCGTCACCGTGCTTGTGTCACTTCCTTACCCCTCCTACCAGTTCCTATGGCCACTTGGCCAGTGCGAACGCAAGCAGCAAAACCGAGTTTGGGGGAGAGTAGTTCTTAAAACTGTTTAGAAGTGGACAGTTCCTATAACTAAGTTCCTGTAACTACTTGGTCGGAAAGCGGCTATAGTCCCTACAAGCTCATTTTGAACACATGTGGGTCAAATTGACCTCTAACCCAATGAACATAGATGGGAATGATAGGAATTGGCACAGTTAAGTCTGTCAAGCTACAGTAGAGGTTCATGTTTTTCATAAATGTCTACTTTAGTCAATTCCATGGAAAAGAAGAGTTCGAACACAACAGGAGGGTTACTGAGCATTATTCAATGAGCAACGGCTCACTTCAGCTCTTCACACACACTGACAGTGTGTGAGCCTGACAGCGGAGTCACCTGTGTGTATGAGCTTGACGTGTCTCTGCAGGTATCTGTCGATCATGAAGACCTTGTTGCAGCCGGGATGTGGACAGGGTCTCTCCCGGCACCTCCTCGTGATGCTCCTTGATGTGTTTCTGCAGTGACACACACACAGTGAGTGGAGCTCGTGACAGCACTGGGCATGTGCTTCAGGAGAGCGCACCTTCATGCCGTCGGCTCCTCGGTACACCGCTGTGCAGCCCTGGTGAGGACACTTGTAGATGGTGGGCAGCTCCTCTCTGCAGGGAAACACAGAGTCTACAGAAGCTCTTCACACACAACAGCTGAGGCCCTGACCGTACTCAAGACTCAGACCTCGAGTCTCGCACCAGAAACACAGAGTCTACAGAAGCTCTTCACACACAACAGCTGAGGCCCTGACCGTACTCAAGACTCAGACCTCGAGTCTCGCACCAGAAACACAGAGTCTACAGAAGCTCTTCACACACTACAGCTGAGGCCCTGACTCGGATCTCAAGACTCAGACCTCGAGTCTCGCACCAGAAACACAGAGTCTACAGAAGCTCTTCACACACTACAGCTGAAGCCCTGACCGTACTCAAGACTCAGACCTCAAGCTCTGCACCAGAAACACAGAGGCTACAGAAGCTCTTCACACACAACAGCTGAGGTCCTGACCGTACTAAGACTCAGACCTCAAGTCTCGACACCAGAAACACAGAGTCTACAGAAGCTCTTCACACACAACAGCTGAGGTCCTGACCGTACTCAAGACTCAGACCTCAGTTCTTGACACGAGAAACACAGAGTCTACAGAAGCTCTTCACACACTACAGCTGAGGCCCTGACCGTACTCAAGACTCAGACCTCGAAGTCTTGACACCAGAAACAGAGTCTACAGAAGCTCTTCACACACTACAGCTGAGGCCCTGACCGTACTCAAGACTCAAACCTGAGGATCTCGCACCAGAAACACATGGAGTCTACAGAAGCTCTCCACACATGCAGCTGAGGCCCTGACCGAATTTAAGACTCAGACCTCGAGTCTCACACCGGAAACACACAGAGTCTACAAAAGCTCTTCACACTACAGCTGAGGTCCTGACTACTCAAGACTCAGACCTCGAGTCTCGCACCGGAAACGCAGAGAGTCTACAGAAGCTCTTCACACACTACAGGCTGAGGCCCTGACCGTACTCAAGACTCAGACCTAGAAGTCTCGGCACCGGAAACACACAGAGTCTCAGAAGCTCTTCACACACTACAGCTGAGGTCCTGACCGTACTAGAGACTCAGACCTCAAGTCTCGCACCAGAAACACACAGAGTCTACAGAAGCTCTTCACACACTACAGCTGACCTGCTGACCGTACTCAGACTCAGACCTCGAGTCTCGGCACCGGAAACACATGGAGTCTACAGAAGCTCTTCACACACTACAGCTGAGGTCCTGACCGTACTCAGACTCAGACCTCGAAGTCCGCACCGGAAACACACAGAGTCTACAAAAGCTCTTCACACACTACAGCTGAGGCCCTGACCGTACTCAAGACTCAGACCTCGAGTGCGCACCAGAAACACACAGAGTCTACAGAAGCTCTTCACACACTACAGCTGAGGCCCTGACCGTACTCAAGACTCAGACCTCGAGTCTACGCACCGGAAACACACAGAGTCTACAGAAGCTCTTCACACACTACAGCTGAGGTCCTGGCCGTCTCAGAGACTCAGACCTCGAGTCTCGCACCGGGAAACACACGGAGTCTACAGAAGCTCTTCACACACTACAGCTGAGGTCCTGACCGTACTCAAGACTCAGACCTCAAGATCTCGCACCGGAAACACATGGAGTCTACAGAAGGTCTTCACACACTACAGCTGAGGTCCTGACCGTCAATCTCAAGACTCAGACCTCGAGTCTCGCACCGGAAACACATGGAGTCTACAGAAGCTCTTCACACACTACAGCTGAGGTCCTGACCATACTCAAGACTCAGACCTCGAGTCTCGCACCAGAAACACATGGAGTCTACAGAAGCTCTTCACACACTACAGCTGAGGTCCTGACTCGATACTCAAGACTCAGACCTCGAGTCTCGCACCGGAAACACACAGAGTCTACAGAAGCTCTTCACACACTACAGCTGAGGCCCTGACCGTACTCAAGACTCAGACCTCGAGCTCCGCACCAGAAACACAGAGTCTACAGAAGCTCTTCACACACTACAGCTGAGGTCCTGACCGTACTTCAAGACTCAGACCTCGAGTCTCCGCACCGGAAACACACAGAGTCTACAGAAGGTCTTCACACACTACAGCTGAGGTCCTGAACCGTACTCAGACTCAGACCTCGAGTCTCGCACCAGAAACACAGAGTCTACAGAAGCTCTTCACACACTACAGCTGAGGCCCTGACCGTACTCAAGACTCGAGACCTCGAAATCTCGACACCAGAAACACAGAGTCTACAGAAGCTCTTCACACACTACAGCTGAGGTCTCTGACCGCGACTCAAGACTCAGACCTCGAGTCTCAGCACCGGAAACACACAGAGTCTACAAAAGCTCTTCACACACTACAGCTGAGGCCCTGACCGTACTCAAGACTCAGACCTCGAGTCTCGCACCAGAAACACACAGGAGTCTACAGAAGCTCTTCACACACTACAGCTGAGGCCCTGACCGTACTCAAGACTCAGACCTCGAGATCTCGCACCGGAAACACACAGAGTCTACAGAAGCTCTTCACACACTACAGCTGAGGTCCTGACTCGAATCTCGAGACTCAGACCTCGAGTCTCGCACCGGAAACACACGGAGTCTACAGAAGCTCTTCACACACTACAGCTGAGGTCCTGACCAGTACTCAAGACTCAGACCTCGAGTCTCGCACTGGAAACACATGGAGTCTACAGAAGCTCTTCACACACTACAGCTGAGGTCCTGACCGTACTCAGAGACTCAGACCTCGAGTCTCGCACCAGAAACACATGGAGTCTACAGAAGCTCTTCACACACTACAGCTGAGGTCCTGACCGTACTCAGAGACTCAGACCTCGAGTCTCGCACCGGAAACACACGAGTCTACAGAAGCTCTTCACACACTACAGCTGAGGTCCTGACCGTACTCAAGACTCAGACCTCGAGTCTTCGCACCAGAAGACACAGAGTCTACAGAAGCTCTTCACACACTACAGCTGAGGTCCTGACCGTACTCAAGACTCAGACCTCAAAGATCTCGCATCCAGAAACACACAGAGTCTACAGAAGCTCTTCACACACTACAGCTGAGGTCCTGACCGTACTCAAGACTCAGACCTCGAGTCTCGCACCGGAAGCACACGGAGTCTACAGAAGCTCTTCACACACTACAGCTGAGGTCCTGACCGTATCAGAGACTCAGACCTCGAGTCTCGCACCGGAAACACATGGAGTCTACAGAAGCTCTTCACACACTACAGCTGAGGTCCTGACCGTACTCAAGACTCAGACCTCGAGTCTCGCACCGGAAACACACGAGTCTACAGAAGCTCTTCACACACTACAGCTGAGGCCCTGACCGTACTCAAGACTCAGACCTCAAGTCTCGCACCAGAAACACAGAGTCTACAGAAGCTCTTCACACACTACAGCTGAGGTCCTGAACTCGTACTCAAGACTCAGACCTCGAGTCTCGCACCGGAAACACACAGAGTCTACAAAAGCTCTTCACACACTACAGCTGAGGTCCTGCACAGTACTCAAGACTCAGACCTCGAGTCTCGCACCGGAAACACACAGAGTCTACAGAAGCTCTTCACACACTACAGCTGAGGTCCTGACAGTACTCAAGACTCAGACCTCGAGTCTCGCACCGGAAACACAGAGTCTACAGAAGCTCTTCACACACTACAGCTGAGGCCCTGACCGTACTCAGAGACTCAGACCTCGAGTCTCGCACCAGAAACACAGAGTCTACAGAAGCTCTTCACACACTACAGCTGAGGCCCTGACCGTACTCAAGACTCAGACCTCGAGTCTCGCACCAGAAACACAGAGTCTACAGAAGCTCTTCACACACTACAGCTGAGGCCCTGACCGTACTCAAGACTCAGACCTCGAGTCTCGCACCAGCTCCTGACTGCTGAGAAACAGCCCCTCTCTCATACTGCTCAGCACTTCTGCTGTTTATTGCCTCCTCTTTTTGCCTGCCTCACATTTGCAAGTCGCTTGTAAATTTGCTAAAGGAAATGACTTGCTTTGGTTCATGTCAATCATTTTACTTCTGACTCTTTCACCAACAGTTCCTGAAGCAGTTCTGAGGGCGAAAGAGTCAGAAGTAAAATGATTGACATGAACCAAACAAGTCAGATTTAGGCGTTATAACAAGTCTCCGATTCCTGACCTTTTATTAATTAATATGGAGTTAATGCGGAAGAATCATATCCCTGTTTATTCTGCAGTGCCTTAATGTCAAAAGCGTTTAGAAGAATGTGTCCACAGAATGCATGGGTGACCCAATCAGAAGCGAGGAGTGTGTGTGATGTCACGGTACCGCTCTGACTTAATGCTGTTCTTCCAGCCGGGCTTCGGCCCAGGTTTCCTCCGGGCTTTGGGCTCCAGTGTCTTGGTCTCTTTCCTCTTTGGAGAACTGATACAGTGGAGAGAAGGAGAGACAGTTCATTTCTCCGTGAGTAATCTGCTGAGACCAGTTTCAGATTGTGAGATCTCTCGGCTCAATGTTCTCAAATGCAGAGGAGTAATTTCTCTTCTAAAACAGCAGATGGCGCTAGAGTAGGGGATTGATTTAGCGCTAGTCTCCGGGAGAAGCACTGATGTGACACTATGTGCCTTTGCCTTCAGCTGAGGGAATAATAAACATTTTGAGGTTTTCCTTTGCTAAATGTTTATTGCAATGCCACTGGGCCTTTAACATTGTTGAGGACAAAGTGCCACAAGGTAATAGAGCTGTGATTTTACACAGATAAGAGAACGACAGACTCGTTCAGTGTCGACATTATCACTAATTTAGTCATTTCACACGCGTCCAGTGGAGGAAACGTAAAAAGCAACACATGATCAGATCTTAGACTCCCAGAGAGAGAGTGAACTTCACACATCAATGTTACGTAAACTGACTATTTTCAATTAAAAATTGTAAAATTAGTCAATTTTATTATTTTGCCTGATTGTTTTAGTGGCCATTTAACATTTCTGTCTTAAAACAGCAGTCAATTATGAAAAGTTTAGCTACGGGACTTGCATCTTATCTCTGGGGCTTTATGACCATTAAATGCATTTATGAGCTCTTAAGTCCAGTTAATACAATAGGCAATCATTTCACAGCATTTATTATACACGCTGATGAATAATGCATCGTCTCACCTGTAGGCTAATCACCAAAAACCCTTTACCCTGGAGAGAAGTGCCACTGAGTGCTAGTGTAGATTTCTGTCTAGATATGTAATTAACATTTAGCAGAGGAAAACCTCGAGATGTTTATTATAGATAAAGACAGAAACTTTTCCCTCAGCTGAAGGCAAAGGTGAGCGCGTGTCACATCAGTGCTTCTCCAGGAGACTAGCGCTAAATCAATCCGCTACTCTAGCGCCATCTGCTGTTTTAGAAGAGAAGTTACTCCTCTGCATCTGAGAACATGGAGCCGAGAGATCTCACAATCGTAACACACAGATCTGTGTTTGTGTGCACTAGATTTGGTCTTTGTTTAAAGGTCACATGCAATTTGTAGGATGATTAGTATTTATTTGATATTTGAAAATATTATCTAGGCTCGTTTATTTATTTGTGAACACAATATTGGTTACTCCGCTGCATTTTCACTCAAATTGACCTTAGTTTCTGCAAACTGCTTTCTGTGTGTGTGTGTGTGTGTGTGTGTGAGTCGAGGTTTCCTTTGCAGAGCAGATTGAGTTTGCACAATACTGGATTTGTTTAATTTTGGCACGTGATTGGCTCCATACGTGCGCTGCTGTCGAACACTTCTCCTGAGGCTGGTGTGTGTGTGTGTGTGTTTGCTGAGCGCAGGATAACAGCAGAACTCGATCTGAGGAAATATTTACACACTAATAATATTAGAATGTATTCATTCAAAACCAGGGCAAGGGTCGGGTCATGTGACGCACATCCACATCTCGTGCTCTCCTAACGTCTCCTGCCGTTACACATGGATCATGTGGGTGAATATGCTAATGATATGCAGATGAGGATCCGGTAAACGCGGTGTGGTCAGCTCAGATATGGAGAGGAAGACGCGTGAACACACAATCTCTTCCTCTGACGGGTCTGGCGAACGCACAGGTTTATCAGCCGAACGTGTTGTGGCGTAACATGTTTGGCTTTCAGAGCAGATCACACACACAGGTTTATAAACCCAGATAACTCAAGATGAGCTGGTGTGTGTGTGTGTGTGTTACCGTTTGTCAGGGTTCAGATCCGAGCTGCCTTCAGACGAGCCGCTCTTCCTCCTGTCGTCACACTCCTCATCACTCAACATGTTCCTGAACACACACACCTAAACTTCACTTAACACATCTCTGGGCTGTTGAGGTGCATGTGTGTGAGAGTGTGTGAGAGAGTGTGTGTTTACCTGTCTGAGAATGTGTGTGTGTAAGAGTGTGTGTGTGTGTTTACCTGTCTGAGAGAGTGTGTGTGTGTGTTTACCTGTCTGAGAGTGTGTGTGCGTGTTTACCTGTCTGAGAGTGTGTGTGTGTGTTTACCTGTCTGAGAATGTGTGTGTGTAAGAGTGTGTGTGTGTGTTTACCTGTCTGAGAGAGTGTGTGTGTGTTTACCTGTCTGAGAGTGTGTGTGCGTGTTTACCTGTCTGAGAATGTGTGTGTGTAAGAGTGTGTGTGTGTGTGTGTTTACCTGTCAGAGAGAGTGTGTGTGTTTACCTGTCTGAGAATGTGTGTGTGTAAGAGTGTGTGTGTGTGTTTACCTGTCTGAGAGATGTGTGTGTGTTTACCTGTCTAAGAATGTGTGTGTGTAAGAGGTGTGTGTGTGTGTTTACCTGTCTGAGAGAGTGTGTGTGTTTACCTGTCTGAGATGTGTGTGCTGCGTGTTTACCTGTTACTGTAGAGATGTGTGTGTGTAAGAGTGTGTGTGTGTGTTTACCTGTCTGAGAGAGATGTGTGTGTGTTAACCTGTCTGAGAATGTGTGTGTGTAAGAGTGTGTGTGTGTGTTTACCTGTCTGAGAATGTGTGTGTGTAAGAGTGTGTGTGTGTGTTTACCTGTCTGAGAGAGTGTGTGTGTGTTAACCTGTCTGAGAATGTGTGTGTGTAAGAGTGTGTGTGTGTGTTTACCTGTCTGAGAGAGTGTGTGTGTTTACCTGTCTGAGAGTGTGTGTGCGTGTTTACCTGTCTGAGAGTGTGTGTGTGTGTTTACCTGTCTGAGAGTTCACTGTCCGCATCGCCTCTGTCCTCGATGAGCGGAGCCACAGATGGGGTCGTCTCCTCACCGCCGTCTGCAACATCAAACACACACACCTTACACACACAATCCAGTGTTTTTACACACTCTGTCTCTACGCGACGTCACAGGTGGTGGAAGCAGTGTGTGTATCACTAGTGTATCTAGTGTGTATGTCAGTGTGTAATAGTGTTGGTAGCGGAGGGAAGGAGTGTGTTCTTCTATTGGGAGAGACCTGAACACAAGCGTGTTCCTGATTTAATAATAGTAGCAATAATTTAAGCTCCTTCGTATGTAGCCGAATCTGTGCTGGTTTGTATTGGCCGCCTCCAGATTTCACTTCCTCCAGCTAGCGCCGTGACAGAACAGTGACGTCAGCGCAAAAGGGGTCTATTAGCACACTGAATATGGGCTGGAGCTCTTCATTCTGAACTCTGAAAGTTGGGTTGTGTTTATGATCATGTGTAGTGGGCCAGTCTGGGCCGATGTTTTGTCCCAGCGTGCCACAGGGCTCAGTGTTGGGTCCGCTCAACGTTTCCTGATAGAGTGTGTGTTCTAGTGAGGGTGTGTCATGAGAGTGTGTCTCACCTGGGTTCCCGCTAGCCTCAGTGGATCCGCTGTTGAGCGCTCTGCTGCTGATCACTGTGTGCCTGAGTTGTGTCCTCACACTGAGTGCCAGCGCTGGACCGGGTGTCCATCTCGTAGCTGTGCCCGTCCACACACACCCACACCAGCTTCAGCGCGCCTCGGCACGGGCCCTCCAGCGCCTCCTGCAGGCCGGGGGAGCGGCAGCCGCTCGCGTGTGTGTGAGCCCATGACACCAGGCTGTGCAGAACACTCCTGTCTGAGGAGATGTGGGAGCCTGGACAACACGAGAGCAGTGAGACGAGACCACGCACACACACACACACACACGTCTGTATACTTACGGAATAAAGCCATGTCTTCCTGTGGGGACGAGCGTTCAGTGCTGCTTCTGAAAATAACAACACACAAACCACAACCATCCAATCAATTCCCCACGGACACAATCAGTGTCCTCAATCAATTACGGTGAAGCTGGAGTCGTGTGTGTTTGTGTGTAGGGCTGTCGCGGTTATGGAATTTCCCTCCTATTTACCATTTAACGTTGAGTGGCTCAATAGCGCGATATGCGGTATTACCGCCATTTATTTATTTAATTTATATGCATTTGTTGCTATATAAATAAAGTTTACGATGTGGACAAAAACGAGGACATTTTCATTAACCAGTGTAACTGAAACTAAACAGCGTCTACATTATATACGCATTTGAAAGACTTTCACTGAGCGCGCATATTGTTATGACAACAGATTTTGAGCAAGTCTTTGAACCGTTTATTCGACGAACACGTTTAAAAAAAGATGATTAATTAAAAGAGAAATGAAACAAGATGTTAATTATTTTTAACTTTGAGGTTCAACTTTTCGAGGCTCAGCTGAGCAGCAATGCGTCGCATGGGCAACGCTGAAGCTGATGCTTCACTATAGAGACCAATATAGCATTGATTCAATGCGTTACTCACTGATTTTATTTCCCTGCGGCTTCCTTGTGCTGTGGGATGCTGACCAGCGCTGCTGCTGACGCGCATTTATGGGAAAATACCCGTGAAAAGAACGTTAAAATGATGATGCGACAAATATTTTGCTTCCCTTTGACACGACAAGCTTTTCACGACTTCAAAGACAGGCGCAGGTAATGCACGCGCTCTGCCGATCTCTCTCATTCACTGTCTGTGTGAAGCCTGTAGGCTACACATCACCATGATAAACAGTCTTGTTATCATTATGAACTTGTTTAACATTCAATACACATGCATTAAGTTCAAAACAAAAAGGGTATATTATTATACAAAAAACACGGTTGCTGCGGTTACGTGCAATCTCTCTGCGGTTGACTTGTCAGAAGCGTGGTACTACAATATTGTGGTTATCGCGACAGCCTTATTTGTGTGAGTGTGTGTGTCGGCTGAGGTCACCTGTCTCTGGCGAGGGCGTCAGGTTGACTCTGTTCCTGAAGTCCAGGAGGATGCTGTGGCACTTGTAGAACTGGGTGTGGCAACTGTTGCAGATGAACTGGGACAGAGCCGGATCTCTCTCCATGGGGATCCCCAGCAGCTGCTGGAAGTCTGAGCAGAAGAGCGGATACACACCACACGCCTTCGCCCTGAAGCTGCGCAAACGCCTGACGCAGACGCCGCGTCGAGAACTTCCCGTGACACAGGCGACAGAAGCCCGTGCTCATCCTGCCTGTGAGAGAGCAGAGGTCAAAGGTTAGAGCATTATCAAGACCGAACAGACACCGTGCTCATCCTGCCTGTGAGAGAGCAGAGGTCAAAGGTCAGAGCATTATCAGACCGACACAGGCCCGTGCTCATCCTGACTGTGAGAGAGCAGAGGTCAAAGGTCAGAGCATTATCAGACCCGACACAGGCCCGTGCTCGTCCTGCCAGTGAGAGAGCAGAGGTCAAAGGTCAGAGCATTATCAGACCGACACAGGCCCGTGCTCATCCTGACTGTGAGAGAGCAGAGGTCAAAGGTCAGAGCATTATCAGAGCCGACACAGGCCCGTGCTCGTCCTGCCAGTGAGAGAGCAGAGGTCAAAGGTCAGAGCATTATCAGACCGACACAGGCCCGTGCTCATCCTGACTGTGAGAGAGCAGAGGTCAAAGGTCAGAGCATTATCAGACCGACACAGGCCCGTGCTCGTCCTGCCAGTGAGAGAGCAGAGGTCAAAGGTCAGAGCATTATCAGACCGACACAGGCCCGTGCTCATCCTGCCAGTGAGAGAGCAGAGGTCAAAGGTCAGAGCATTATCAGACCGACACAGGCCCGTGCTCATCCTGACTGTGAGAGAGCAGAGGTCAAAGGTCAGAGCATTATCAGACCGACACAGGCCCGTGCTCGTCCTGCCAGTGAGAGAGCAGAGGTCAAAGGTCAGAGCATTATCAGACCGACACAGGCCCGTGCTCATCCTGACTGTGAGAGAGCAGAGGTCAAAGGTCAGAGCATTATCAGACCGAACACAGGCCCGTGCTCATCCTGACTGTGAGAGAGCAGAGGTCAAAGGTCAGAGCATTATCAGACCAACACAGGCCCGGTGCTCGTCCTGCCAGTGAGAGAGCAGAGGTCAAACGTCAGAGCATTATCAGACCGACACAGGCCCGTGCTCATCCTGCCTGTGAGAGAGCAGAGGTCAAAGGTCAGAGCATTATCAGACCGACACAGGCGACAGAAGCCGTGCTCATCCTGCCTGTGAGAGAGCAGAGGTCAAAGGTCAGAGCATTATCAGACCGACACAGGCGACAGAAGCCGTGCTCATCCTGCCTGTGAGAGCAGAGGTCAAAGGTCAGACACAGGAGGCACTAACTCAGGTTAATGAAACCATTCTTGTTGGCGGTTAAATGTAAACTTAAAAAATAAAACAAATTAAAATTAAAAATGTGTCCAGGTGGAGAATATGCCCTTAAACAAACAACAGACATGTGTCAGAGAATAATGATTTTTACCTGTTCATTTTTTATATTTGAATAAAATCTAGTTTTTATGAAAACTACCTTATGTGCAGTTAAATGTTTTGTATCAACTTTATTTGACTGTTTAATCATATAAGAAAATATTAGCGGTTGACCATTGGCCATTTATTGACTGAATTTAGACTGAACATTTGCACTATAAATGCCTTTTCTTTGATACTTTACAATTAGAAAATGAAATGAATAAATGAAAACATTAAAATAAACAATAGCTGGTATTTTTATGAGATATGATTGAATAAAACACTGAAAATTAACAATAGTACCATTGGGTTAATCAACTATCAGATTCATCTTTTTGAAAAAAATCCTTGAATGGACTAATCGAAACTAATCGACTGATAGAGATATGAGCAGCCCTGGGTTCCCTGCCAGGTCCAAGGTTAAAGGTTATATCATGTTGCATAAATTGTATTTGGCTACAATGATTATTTTTAAATATTTTACATTAATTCAACCAATAATACAACTGCTAGATGATGCTTTCTGAGAGGGAAACGGCCAGTTTATGATTGCTAGGCTTCTGTTTATGAGTTGATGTGAATATGAGCAGCTGTAATGTGTGTGTTCTTCATGGGAATGGGTTCTGGGGTTCGGTTTGGGTCATTAGCAGGCTTTGACTGGGTTTACACAGACCTGGCAACCCTGAGAATACAAGGCATGCTAACATGTAAACCGCAGCTCCTGAAACCTGTCAGAATGGATGGATAAATGAGCAGTCATCATCATCCTCTCACCCGCGTCATCTTCATCAGTCTTCGCGCGTTTACTCGCTCTGCTCCTCCTCTTCTTCATCATCTTCACTCATCAATACTTCATCGATATCTGATCTGATTATGAGTCACATACGTCAATCATCTCATCAGCGGTTCACTGCGCGCGCTCTGCAAACGGAACTTGTGTACAATCTTCCCCAATATAATTTATAAGCGTATACATATGATATGATCAAATATTTCATGAAACACATCGGTGCAAAACACGACCGGAAGCGTTCTGCTGTCTGTCAACAGGACTAGCGGATGTGACGTCACTTAGCAGACGGCTGGGTGTTTTCTTTTACTATTATTTATATTTCTGTATATTTTTGATATCAATTACACGTTGAATTTTTTTATTGTTTTCTTAATACTTATTGTGTTCTAAATTTGTTGTTTCACACTGTTTTTATATTTCTACTCACCTTTAATGTAACAAAACAACTATTTAAATTTGTGAATTTAGCAAACAATAATAATACAGTGGTCTTTTCTTTTATTTTAGGGAATATTTGTCCTTACATTGAGAGCAGTGTGAAAATAAATCACTTTACGTTGACTCAAGCGTTTCCCCACACCCACGGGAAGTGCGTGCAGTCTCGCGAGACTCGGAAACGCAGCTGAGACGAGAGAGATTCCGCTGAGAGCTGCTTTACGTTGAGCGTGTGACGCTCTCTCTAGCGCGATGCGAAGAATTCAATCCCAGTTATCAGCACGAATCATAAGTAAACGCGTCTAAATCTCCGACAGGATCAGTAATGGAGGTTAACTCGAGCGGCGCGTCTCGTAAAGAGGAGGGCGAGCTGGAGGACGGAGAAATCTTCGACGACGAGCCGCAGAGGCAGAACGCGAGGCCTCCGCGACGCGCCCGGCCCAACCGGCCCGCGATGAACAACAGATCGCGTTTACCGGGACCGGGGCTCAACGATAACGCCCCGCTGCCGCTGAGAGCCCCTCACCCGCCCTTTGCCTTCGACGCGACGCCGCGGTCCGGCTTCTGGGAGCGCAGTCACGGCGCGTTGGGCCGCTTCAGGTGCCGCGACTGGACCCGCGAGTGGACGGAGAACCGCGGCTGCCGGATCGAGTCTCCCGGGAGGAAGCGTATCCTTACACCAGCCGCTACACTCGAGCCGAACCACCACAGGAACTCTGTGGGGGAATATCACGGTATAACCGCCAAATGACGGACCGTTACTAGTTAACGTTACGCTTTATTCGAAGGTGTCGTTTTTTCAGTTTAATTATATATTGTACTGAGTAATATTAAGCAACACATGTAACTCACTATAGGGTTGGGGTAGGATTTGGTCGAGGGTTATGCATAATTTACTGTTATTACTGTACATTTAACACATGTAACAGACACTGTAAAATAAAGTGTTACCAAATAGTATAATGTGATCCCACTATTCCATGCTACCATAATAATGTGCTGTCATGATACGACTGCTGTATTTACACTGTTATAGACCTGTTCCAATGTCTCTCCAATCTTGTGCTTTAAAGGGATAGTTCACCCAAAACTGAAAACTCTTTCATCATTTCCTCACCCTCATGTTGTTCCAAACCTCTATGTGTTTATTTGTTCTGCTAAACACAAAGGAAGATATTTGGAAGAATGTTTTAATCAAACAGATCTCAATCCCCATTGTCTTCCATAGTAGGAAAAAATACATACAAATAAACACATAGAGGTTTGGAACAACGTGAGGGTGAGTAAACGATGATAGAATTTTCATTTTTGAGTGAACTATCCCTTTAAGACCGGCCAGTCGATTCTGCTACTGTGACTTTAAGACTGCGGTATGTAAATGTGGTGTTTTGTGATTGGTTACCGCTGTGCACGTGACTGTGATTGTATGTATACCAATATGGCTGCCGCAATTAATTCGGATTTGTAATCGCAATTATTGCTATTATGAATGCAACCACAATGTAAATCGTTTAAAGGCGAAATTACCAAAAGAAGTGAACTTATTCTGAGTTTAAGATGTTTGTTTTTCTTTCTAAAGTTTAAAGCCTGTTTTATGCTTCTGCGAATTCGATGACGTACCCCGCAGACCTCTCTGTGTTCGATGCCGACCCCTTCGCCGTAGCTCTGACGTGCACCTCCAAAAATGTGTAACTCCGTGAGGTGTACGCAGACAGCAAAGGCTGTGATAGGTCAGATTATACATCATTTCAGGAGTGTAGCTTTTCCGGTTTGCCCCTCCCGCTATAGCGCCGTTTTTAACATTTGCACCCTCGTACTGATAATCATAATACACTTATAAAGAAAGTAAATAAAGAATGAAATTGTTATAAATAAAATGTTATTTTTATTTCATTTTTTAATATATAACTGTTATTCCTTTCTTTCTTTTTTGCTCACAATAAACTTAAATCAATCAATAAATCAGTGTTTGTTTTAAAACAGTTTGTTGTTTATTTTCAATACAATGTTCACGGTTAACTTACATCATTGATAATACGGTACTAACCAAGTCTGCCGCGGGACACATCCTGCCATAGCACAGTTCCATGTGGACACTGAAAAAAATCCTTCGAGTCCTTCGGAACAGCTATCGTTACGGCAGCTCGGGTGGAACCTTTCTTCTACTGTCTGTGGGTGGAACGGCCCTGGACATCCGGTGTTGATTCTGTGGGGATACAGTTTGTGTCGTCTTGTTATTCAACGTCCACTTAGCTCCAGCTGCGACATTCTCTCATCGCTCGCGCGCACGGAACCAAAACAAACTAGCAAAGAGATTCGCAAAACACACACCCCCCTAGTGTTCTGATGGTGAAATGCACCACAACCTCACGCAGAAGCATAAAACGGCCACGACGACGTAGTGACGACGTAGCTACGCCGAGGAGTTGACGCAGAAGCATACTGAGGCCTTAAGGGTTTCCCACCATTATTTTAGTTTTAGTATAACATTATACTATCATGTATACATTTACTTTTATGTATACATTTGAGTTTTTTGTGTTTTTTAAAAATAATATATATATAGATAGATATAAATTGAAAATTTGAGGCTTAATGAGATCCAGTCAGTGTGTGTGCACGGATGTCCAGTGTGTGTGTGTGCGTGCGGGTGTCCAGTGTGTTGCGCTGCGTCCAGTGTGTGTGCAGGTGTCCAGTGTGTGTGTGCTGCTCCTTGACGCTGCCTCAGAGAAGCCGCGGGCAGGACTCAGGCCAGGAGGACCGGGAACAGCTTCCCGAAAGCCCCGGCCGTGGACGAGAGCTTCGAGGTGCTGCTCCTGAAGTACAAGCAGATCCAGCTGGAGCTCGAGGTGATCCGCAAGGAGGAGCGCATGGCCCTGAAGGAGGAGCCAGAGCCTCGACGAGGCCCCGCCGGAGGAGACGAAGGCGCAGGAGGAGAAGAGACCGTTCCAGGCCTTCAACCTCAAGCCTCTCAGGCAGAAGCTGCTGACGCCGGCCGAGAGAGACGCGCTCAACACCGAGAGAGACGCGCTCAACACCGAGAGAGACGCGCTCAACACCGAGAGAGACGCGCTCAACACCGCCAGACCTGAGAGAGATGCACTCAACAGCACCAGAGCTGAGCCGAGGCCCCGACGCCGACCAGCAGAAGGACGTACAGGATCACGGTATCAGCAATCGGTTCCCACACACTCCTGTGCTGTAGAGAGCGCATTAGGCCACGCCCACCCGGGGCTCCCACCGTCTGCATCGAGTCGGGATTGTGGGGAGCCTCCTCCTCATTCATGACTTATAACAAAACCCTGTCCAGAAGCTGCCGTGTGGCGGGTGTACACTTCCACATGTCAGTTTTATAGACCATTTCACAAGATGTCAACAACACTGGTCCAGAAACACTTCCTGTTTCAGTTTGTAACAGTTTTCTTTATTTCACATGTAAAGAAAACATCTTAAAGATGTTTGTTTAACTTTTTGATTCAGTTTTAAATGTTCTGTTGGTTGTATTTTATCTCAGCTTTTATGTAGTCTTAAAAAACTGAAACAGGAAGTGCTTCTGGACCAGTGTTGTTTACATCTTGTGAAATGGTCTATATGTTGCTCTGAGCTGTCCTGTCAGCGCTAGCACTCTCTAGTGGCGTACGCTAGTTCTCTGAGGAACAGCTGGCCTCGGCCGGTCCACCTCTGTTCTGGGTCAGCCGCTCATACACACGTGTTTCTGTGTTCAGCTTGTGTGTTGTACACCGTCACACAGCAGCTTTAGTCGAGGAGACGCTTCACACAACACACACTCAGTGCAGACGCTGGACTGTTCCCCAGTGGGCGTGGCCTTCAGATTATCACACAGATTATTATTATTATTAATTTATTGAGGTATGGAACCAGCGACATCTTTTGTTGTGTTTTCTCCCAGCTGTGAAGGAAGAGGAGTGTGAACCAGACTTCAACATCTCACCTGTGCCTGACGACAGTCCAGGCGGCCCAGCCAAGGTACACACACACACCTGGAACTCACTGGACGTCAATACACTGATGTTGAACACTGACCTCACACACACACACAGAAACGCCACATACAGCAGAATAGAGATTCAGTGTGTCTGATGCTAAAAATAAACTGAATATTAAACACTATTCACATCTGTAAAGCTGTTGTGATGCGCAACATTGACCGGTTATTAAAACATAAGTGATACTTTAGTTTAGGGTCCAATTCTCACTATTAACTAGTTGCATATTACTAGGATATTGGCTGTTTATTAGCAGTTATAAAGCACATACTAATGCTTACTAACTATTAATAAGCAGTAATCAGGAGTTTGTTGATGAAGTGTCTTGTTTGGCTGTGGTGTTCAAATGTATTGGACAGGGAAAGAGGAAGTGTGTTAACTTCTGCACACAGGGCCTGATCATGGTGACGCGTCAGCTGTGTGTGTGTTGTAGGAGGCTGATCACATGATGTCTACTGTGAGCCATTTTACAGACCAAACCGTTCGAGATATCAAACATACGGTCACAGTTTAGCATCCTCAATGTCCTGACTTCATGCCGATCAAGTTAACGTGTGTGTTTAAGTCCCCCTGTAGTCAATAATCTCTAAACTGCATTATACATATATTAACATTTTATAGCTTGGTTCTCACCACAGGGGGGCTTCGAGGTTTTACATTTAAGTGGTTTTAGACCATCGGATGTGTATCATTATAGTGAACTGATGCCTCGTGGCACACAAACACTCATACAGAAGATTGCGCACAGACACACATCAGGAGCGCAGAAACTCATTTCTCAAAGTAGCTTAGAAACTCAACTTTTCCTGTTCCCCTTTGACATTATCTAACACATTTTTAACGTCTGACAATTCACACCAATATTTTTCAACATGAAGGGAACATTGAAGATATATTTTCCGTCACTCATTGCAACACCGTTCAAGATATCGAATATCTGGTGTGAATAGTAGACGTTAAAGGTTTATAGTAGACGTTAAAGGTTTTTCAAACCAGATTATCCTGTTGGCCAGAGCTAATGACTGTAAATGAGAAAGTTGTCCGGCTGAATGAGAGCATTTTATGTACTCGAGTAACCCAACTTACTAATGTCAGAAGGTGGCGCTGCTGAGCTCTTCATGCGTTTCCATGGCTCTGCTAGTGTCTGCCGGCCTGACGACCGGAGTGCGTGTTCAGATTCATTTAATCGGAAGCACTCTAATCGAAGAGACTCAACATTACTATAGGAGACGCCCATTTACTAAACTAATATGATTCATATTCTTTTGTTTTTTTCTAAGCAATAAGTACAAATGTGATTAAATACAGGTTTCAGCGTTGTACTCATTTGGGGGAAATGGCAAGTCAAGTCATCTTCATTCAAAGCAGCTTTATAGTGATAACAGGAGATTACAGTAACAGAGATTGTTTGGCTTTACAGCAGCTCTAGAGTAAAGTTATTGTCCAGATAAAGTTTTAATTGATTCACTTCCGTTGTAAGAATCATTAGTTATTAACTCAGGGCCGCTAACATGACACCGCCCTAACAGAAAACTCTCAACGCACTCACCCCGCACAACAGCAGTGCCTGGTGAAACCGGTTTCAAGGTGCAGGCTTGAATAAACATTTTTAAAAGTGCCCTTTGATGATGGATGGATGTACTTGTGTGACGGACAGATGACGGAAGAGGACGAGCTGTCGGAGATGCAGCTGAGACTCCTGGCTTTACAGTCCGCCAGCAGAAAGTGGCAGCAGAAGGAGACGCAGGTGTTGAAGGAGAGCAAGGACAAGATCTCCCCGAGCCGTCAGAGCGCCGCAGGACAAGAGCGAGAGCGACCGGAGCAAGACGAGCAGAGGGAACGCCCTGAGCCGACCGCAGGAGGGAGTGAGAGCCGCCAGAGCCACGCCGGACAAGAGCCGAGTGAAGAAACCAGCGCACCTGAGTAAGACTCGCTCACACTGAACCATCACATCAGTCAGATCGCAGAGCTTCAGCCTCATCTGTGTGTGTGTGTGTGTAGCCAAGCAGGCGTGGAGGAAGCAGCAGCTGCGCACCTGGAAGCACCAGCAGGAGCAGCAGAGACATCAGCAGGAGGAGGAGGAGGAGCGGAGGAAGAGGGAGGACGAGATACGCAAGATCCGAGACCTGTCCAACCAGGACGAGCAGTACAACCGCTTCATGAAGCTGGTGGGCTCCAAGCATCACGCGCGCAGCAAGGTCAGTCACATGACCAGTCACATGACCACTCCAGCACACAGCTGTTTGACATCATATGACCTTTGCTCTCTCCCCAGTCCTCAGACGGCGAGCCGAGGAAACTGGCCAAGCAGAGCCTGCACTCTCCGGGAACCTCTACCAGTACGACAACTATGACGAGGTGGCGATGGACACGGACAGTGAGCCCAGCTCTCCAGGTACTGATGAACACAGGTGCTCCACTGACCCTGAACTCACTGACCCTGATCTCACTGACCGTGACCCTCGGTACTGACCCTGACCTCACTGACCATGACCCTCAGCACTGACCCTGAACTCACTGACCGTGACCCTTAGCACTGACCCCTGATCTCACTGACCGTGACCCTCAGCACTGACCCTGATCTCACTGACCGTGACCCTCAGCACTGACCCCTGACCTCACTGACCGTGACCCTCAGCACTGACCCTGATCTCACTGACCGTGACCCTCGGCACTGACCCTGACCTCACTGACCATGACCCTCAGCACTGACCCTGAACTCACTGACCGTGACCCTCAGCACTGACCCTGATCTCACTGACCGTGACCCTTAGCACTGACCCTGACCTCACTGACCGTGACCCTCAGCACTGACCCTGACCTCACTGACCGTGACCCTCAGCACTGACCCTGAACTCACTGACCGTGACCCTCAGCACTGACCCTGACCTCACTGACCGTTACCCTCAGGACTAACCCTGACCTCACTGACCGTGACCCTCAGCACTGACCCTGATCTCACTGACCGTGACCCTCAGCACTGACCCTGAACTCACTGACCGTGACCCTCAGCACTGACCCCGATCCTCACTGACCGTGACCCTCAGCACTGACCCTGACCTCACTGACCGTGACCCTCAGCACTGACCCTGACCTCACTGACCGTGACCCTCAGCACTGACCCTGATCTCACTGACCGTGACCCTTAGCACTGACCCTGACCTCACTGACCGTGACCCTCAGCACTGACCCTGACCTCACTGACCGTGACCCTCAGCACTGACCCTGAACTCACTGACCGTGACCCTCAGCACTGACCCTGAACTCACTGACCGTTACCCTCAGGACTAACCCTGACCTCACTGACCGTGACCCTCAGCACTGACCCTGATCTCACTGACCGTGACCCTCAGCACTGACCCCTGAACTCACTGACCGTGACCCTCAGCACTGACCCCTGACCTCACTGACCGTTACCCTCAGGACTAACCCTGACCTCACTGACCGTGACCCTCAGCACTGACCCTGAACTCACTGACCGTGACCCTCAGCACTGACCCCTGATCTCACTGACCGTGACCCTTAGCACTGACCCTGACCTCACTGACCGTGACCCTCAGCACTGACCCTGACCTCACTGACCGTGACCCTCAGCACTGACCCTGACCTCACTGACCGTGACCCTTAGCACTGACCCCTGACCTCACTGACCGTGACCCTCAGCACTGACCCTGACCTCACTGACCGTGACCCTCAGCACTGACCCTGAACTCACTGACCGTGACCCTCAGCACTGACCCTGAACTCACTGACCGTGACCCTCAGCACTGACCCCTGATCTCACTGACCGTGACCCTCAGCACTGACCCTGATCTCACTGACCGTGACCCTCAGCACTGACCGTGACCCTCAGCACTGACCCTGATCTCACTGACCGTGACCCTCAGCACTGACCCTGATCTCACTGACCATGACCCTCAGCACTGACCCTGAACTCACTGACCGTGACCCTCAGCACTGACCCTGATCTCACTGACCGTGACCCTTAGCACTGACCCTGACCTCACTGACCGTGACCCTCAGCACTGACCCCTGACCTCACTGACCGTGACCCTCAGCACTGACCCTGATCTCACTGACCGTGACCCTCAGCACTGACCCTGATCTCACTGACCGTGACCCTCAGCACTGACCCTGACCTCACTGACCGTGACCCTCAGCACTGACCCCTGAACTCACTGACCGTGACCCTCAGCACTGACCCTGATCTCACTGACCATGACCCTCAGCACTAACCTTGACTCTCACTGACCGTGACCCTCAACACTGACCCTGACCTCACTGACCGTGACCATCAGCACTGACCCTGAACTCACTGACCGTGACCCTCAGCACTGACCCTGATCTCACTGACCGTGACCCTCAGCACTGACCCTGATCTCACTGATCGTGACCCTCAGCACTGACCCTGACCTCACTGCACCGTGACCCTCAGCACTGACCCTGATCTCACTGACCGTGACCCTCAGCACTGACCCCTGATCTCACTGACCGTGACCCTCAGCACTGACCCTGAACTCACTGACCGTGACCCTCAGCACTGACCCTGAACTCACTGACCATTACCCTCAGGACTGAACCCTGACATCACTGACCGTGACCCTCAGCACTGACCCTGATCTCACTGACCGTGACCCTCAGCACTGACCCTGAACTCACTGACCGTGACCCTCAGCACTGACCCTGACCTCACTGACCGTTACCCTCAGGACTAACCCTGACCTCACTGACCGTGACCCTCAGCATTGACCCTGATCTCACTGACCGTGACCCTCAGCACTGACCGTGACCCTCAGCACTGACCCTGATCTCACTGACCGTGACCCTCAGCACTGACCCTGAACTCACTGACCGTGACCCTCAGCACTGACCCTGATCTCACTGACCGCTGACCCTCAGCACTGACCCTGATCTCACTGACCGTGACCCTCAGCACTGACCCTGACCTCACTGACCGTGACCCTCAGCACTGACCCTGACCTCACTGACCGTGACCCTCAGCACTGACCCTGAACTCACTGACCGTAACTGCTAGTGTTCATGTTGTTTTCAGCTTCGTCGCCGTTGCGTGATGATGCGTTTCCTGTTTTTCCTCTGGAGTCCACACCTCACAGACAGGTACGCTCAGCCCTCACACACTCCCTTATAAACACACAATACTCAACACAAAGAGAGCCCAACAGTGAAAGCTCTGCCATCACGCTCATGAAACTGAACTTTTCAATCTGGACTCGATGCGCTGGTGCTGTGACTCGTGTGGTTCCAAGCACATCATTCTCCGCTCAGGATATGCATGTGTTGTGTGCCGCACTGTACTGAGCCTTTTATATCATAGTGCGGTGATTCAGTGACCGATTAATAATAGCCTTTCTTGATAAGTTATTTTAAGATATAGCCAAGGCTACTATAAAATTGAGAGACATGTTTTAAATGTATAGCAAAGCTGTTTAATGAGGCAGCAACATATGATAGACAGTGTTCACATTTAATGACTTAAATATTCATTTCTTTCTCACTTTACACTATAGGCTTCAATCAGCACACTTATAATAGAGTGCAAAACTTTATGGTGCTTTAGAATTGTTTTGTGCCGTTTATGGGGCTTAACAATAACACAGAATAGTATACGCATGATATGGGATTCTGGATCGACCTCGACTCTGACTCGATACCTGATTCCGGCAAAGACGGCCTTATCGGAGCCGATATTTAGATATCTTCCAGATGATGAACAATAAAAACACTCACTCAGAATCCAGCTCCAGCATTTACAGTGGCAGTTAAATAAACGGAGCCACATCATGGTGCAAACGCTGATATAAATCTCATGGCTCTTGCCCCCGTTGTCATGTGCTCAGGGTGTGTGTGTGCAGCAGATGGAGCTTGTCCGCCCGGCTCCTCCTCTTCCTCCGCTGCCGCCCCCTGATGAAGACGAGCCGCCACCCAAACCACCCTTCGCTGACGAGGAGGAGGAGGAAGAGATGCTGCTGCGGGAGGAGCTGCTCAAAGCCCTGGCCAGCAAACGGGCCCGCCCAGAGTGTGTGTGTGTGTAGCACTTTTAACAAGTCAAGTCACCTTCATTTATAAAGCGCTTTTAACAATAGTCAAGTCATGATGATCTGTGATGATCTGTTGTGTCGCTCAGGACTTCTCTAGTACTAGTGTGTGTGATCATTTGTTGTGTCCCTCAGGAGTCCAGCACCAGCGGGCCGCCTTCTCCTGCACTCAGAGCTGTGGTTCAGCCCAGGAACAACCTCTCGTCGGTCAGCCTGAACACCGTGACCTCACACGCACGAGCTCTCCGGTTCATCCGGGGGCACACCCGTGCCCAAAGCCCCGTTCCTGGTGAGTGTGAATGAGACAGAGAGAGTGCTTGATCAAGGCGTTCACATGTGACACTGTGTGTGTGTGATTGCTTGTTCCAGCTGCCCCGACACAAGGCCGTGGTGGTGCGCCTGAACGCGCGTCTGATGACAGCGACTCTAGGCCGATAGCGAAAGCCCCGCTGCAGACCGTGTTCGGGGGCCTGGAGTCCATGATTAAAGAGGCTCGCAGGACCGTAGAGGTGTGTGTGTGTGTGTTTGACGACTCCCTTCCCTCTGCTCAGTATGACCCAAAACTCTTGTTTATTGGGGGGCTTTTGGACTTGTCGCATTTGAACCACTTGAATGCTTGCGAAACCACGAAGTAACAAATTTTCCCCTGTGGGTCAATTTGACACCCTTAGGAATGAACGGATGGCAAGAAATCCTTCAGTACACACAGAAAAGGCCAAAAAAAATGCTCAAAATTCAAACTAAAAATGATCAAAACTTATCTAGTCATGAAATATCATCTTATTATTTATTTCCCACAAGAGGTCAAAGACTCTCAATGTAAGATATTTGAGCTAAATTAGGGCTGCTCCGATTATGGAAAAAATCATAATCACGATTATTTTGGTCCGTATTGAAATCGCGATGATGTGACACGATTATTTCACATGACTTTGGGAAAGTGTTACATTTATTAAAAGACACCTCAACAAGTATTTTTTTTTTAATTTGAGCATTTTGTTGTAGCTATTAAACAGACCTGCAAACTCACAAAGGTGACATGTTAAGTAATTTTTGTAGGTGGGGGAGGGGGTGTTATTTACCTTTATAAAGGACACTTTTTTAAACCTTAATATAACTAAATATGTGCTATCTTCATGTCAAATTCTTACTTTTGATCAAATTCAGTTTTAATAAAAATAGCTGCTATCAATCAAATTAATTAATTTACACTGCAAAATTACAACTGTAATAAATAAATTTATGAGGTTAATGTTTAAACCAATAATAAAATAAAATCAATGATACCTAAACAATAAATCAATAGGTGGTGGCAAGTGACCATCTTAATAAATTAATCATTGAGTCATTCATTAAAACGATTCGTTCAAAATAATGAATCATTCAATAACAAAACACAGTGCTTAATGTTGCTTTTCTTTTGTAACTATTTTCGTCGGTGAAATAGAACAAGCCAGTCAATATTGCGTCTAAAATGTAAGTTACTATATTATATAAACCAGGTAACTTGTTTATTAAACTATAAATCCAATGTAATTGCAATCGTGATATAACAGCTACTTGGTCATGTTATGTTACTTAACTATCATATAGCCTATTATAAATAGAAAACCTCAAACTTTACCTCAGTATGTTTCTTCTGTGAGTTTTGTGTGTGCTGTTATTTTAATTGTTTCACTCGTCTCAGACAGGCAGCGCAGCTTTAGAAATACACTATCCATTATCAATCGCTCTTTATACTGACTGTATAAGATCAAAACCATTCACTTTTGAAAAAAAATCTACTTTTCCCGGACAAGCAGACAAGTGTTACGCGGTGTTCATTCCCGATGTGTTTCGTTCCGTGCAGCAAAGCGGCACAGATGATCAGGTCACGTGCGCTCGCGCTGCAGTGGTCGTGCAGACAAAGATCGCGACACCTCGAGATGGTCTCACTCCATTAGATATTAAATTAGACAATTGTTATTGTGAAGTTTATTGTGCTTGCAATTGACGACTGTTAGTAGGCTGAGCGAGTTTATGGCTTCGGGAGGGCGGATGTGCGCGTCATTCAGAACACAAGACAAAAATACATATAAATATAGCTGTGCAGCAGCGATTCGCGGGCCCAAGCCGGTGGCACCGCAACCCCGGGATGGCGTACTGCGGCTTTGGCCCTCCATCGCTGCTCGCAGCTATATTTATATATATATATATATAAGATATATATATATATATATATATATATATATATATAAAGCCGGTGGCACCGCCACCTTGGTGCCTTTAGGGTTATTCTGCACGACGTGCAAAAACGTAACCCCTGCTTTGGAATACATACTAGTATGTATTCCACAATTGGAATACATACTAACATACTAGTCAGAACTGAATAGTTGATATCTGAATGACAGATCACAATAAAAGTCAATGGAAAAAATGTGACTAGTAGTAACAAAAGAATAGTTACTAGTCACCATTGAAATAAGTACTAGTGTCTAATGAATAAGTACTAGTATATATTTAATAGGTTCTAGTATCTAATGAATAAGTACTAGTAACTAATTAATAAGCATTGGTATGTAATGAATAAGGACTAGCATCTAATGAATAAGTACTAGTATCTAATAAATAAGGACTAGTGTCTAATGAATAAGTACTAGTATCTTTAAAAAGGTACTAGTACCTAAAGAATAAACACTAGTATCTAAAGAAAAGGCACTAGTATCTAAAGAATAAGCACTAGTAGCTAATGAATAAGTACTAGTACTTAATGGAATAGATACTAGTATCTAAAAAATAAGTACTAGTAGCATGAAAATAGAGACTAATAGGTTAAAATGATTAAATGTTAAAACGGCTTGCCATACTCTATCTGTCGTTTCGACTAGTCACAATTACGTTACAGATATCTTAAATGATAATACAAACTATCCAAAATGTAATTACGACTAGAAAGACGTTGTTGATATCTACAATGTTAATTACGAATAGTCAAACTTAGCTTTTAAATGTTAAAAGGGCTTGCCATACAGAAGTGTAGGCTCAGAGAGACACTCAACATTTTCAAACCAAAATATCTGACTTTCTGTGGGTCCTAGCTCATGAGTGTAAATTAGAAAGTTGTCCGGCTTGAGGAGAATATATGAATATATGAAACGATGAGATCAACATGTGTACTGAGTTTCATATTATTACATGCAAGCGTGTTTGATTTATGGACCAAGTTTTTGGACCCCGTTCCAGGGGGCGCTGTCTAGCCCCCTGCCACACCCGGGTACCATCTTCAGCCCGGCTCTGATGGCTGTGGGATCTGACCTGTGTGCAAAGTTTCAAGAGTTTTCAAACCCGTTAAGGGCCCCAAAAGCCGCTAAGAGACTCAAAATCATCAAAAAAAGGAATGTTAAAGTTTGATGCGTTGCTATGGCAACATTATCTTAGATATTGAATAATGCTTTCACAGCTCTTCATCTGGCGTGTGTTTACATTATACAGATGAAGTTTGAAGCAAATCGGGTAAAAGTAAGAGTGCGATTTCAAAGCATTTTGAAAGTGAAACACTTTCTGCTGCCAGTTGGTGGCGCTATATATTTGACTCACAATAGTCACATCCATGTGATCGGCCTCTTACAACGAACACACTGCTGAAGTTTCATCAAGATCAGTTAATGTATGCAGAAGTTTTAACACACTTCCTTTTTGATTTATTTACTTACTTTTTTGATTTATGGACCAAGTTAATTTAATTAATACACTAATTATATAAAACTATTGTCAATGCACTACAATTAAACGGGTTATATGCCTTTACTTATAAAAAAATAAAAATAAAAACTTATTTAAAAAATACCAGGCTTAAGAAATGTATTTACTTTAGCAGGCCAGACACACAGTGAAATGGTTAAGCCCCCTCCCCCTACACACACACACACACACACACACACACAAGAAACACAGACAGGCAAAGACAGAGACCTAGGCTCAGAGAGAGCATGATCATATTCAAACTACAATATCTGACTTTCTGTTGGTTTGAGCTTATTATTGTTAATTAGAAAGTTGTGTGGCTTGAATAGAACAATATACACGGCAAGTTTTGTAACCATCAGTAAAACTAACCAAGTTATAACACACTTATGTGTCCTTTTTTAGTCATAAAATTCATTTCCTCGCGCCACGGCTAAACCGTTCGAGATATCACAAATCCGTCCGGAATTTAGCATCCTCAATGTCTTGACTTCATGCACACAGAGTTTGGTGGTGATTGGTAACAGCATGGGTTGTAATTTGATGTTTTTCTAGGACCTTTATTTAAAAAAAAAAACATAATTCCTGACTTCCGTTTGAACTGTCGTAAAACTTAGAGCACGAAAGTTGTTTGGCCTGATGTGATCTATGAGTGTACCGAGTTTCATATTAATCCATGCACGTGTGTTTGATTTATGGACAAATGTTCGAATCCCTAAAAGAATGCATCCTAAAAGAATGGTAAAGTTTGATGCGTCGCCATGGCAACAGTTTCAAAGATATCAAGAATCCATTCATAGGTCTTCATCTGCCGTGTATTTACATTATACAGATGAAGTTTGAAGCAAATCGGGTAAAAATAAGAGGGTGATTTCAAAGCATTTTGAAAGTGACACACTTCCTGCTGCCAGTTGGTGGCGCTATAACTTTGACTCACAATAGTCACATCCATGTGATCGTCCTCTTACAGCGAACGCACTGCTGAAGTTTCATCCAGATCAGTTAATGTATGCTGAAGTTATGACACACTTCCTGTTTCACGTTTCTCGCCATAGTTTCGTTTCCTCGCCACGGCCAAACCGTTCGAGATATCAAAAATCCCCACGCAAACTTTCATCCTCAATGTCTTGACTTCACGCTGACCGAGTTTCGTCGAATTTGGATCAGAGCTCTAGGAGGAGTATTTAAAAGTTCATTGCGTGTGTTTTACAAACAAACCTCAATAGCCGACTTCCTGTTGGGCTGGGGTAAAAAGTAAGAACGTGAGGTATAGATGAAATTATGCTATCGACATGTGTACCGAGTTTCATATTATTACATGCAAGTGTGTTTGAGTTATGGACCAGGTGTTCGGACCCCGTTCCAGGGGGCGCTGACGAGCCGCCCTGCCACGCCCGGGTACCAGCTTCAGCCCGGCTCTGATGGCCGCGGGTTCTGACCCGTGTGCAAAGTTTCAAGAGTTTTCGAGCATGTTAAGGGCCCCAAAAGTGCCCGGATAGTCGCTAGAAAAAAAAAATAATAATAATCGTTTTTTCTCGATTGTACTATTTTGGAGATCGTTGGGAACCAAAATCAAAATTGAAATCGAAATTCGATTAATTGCACAGCCCTAAGCTAAATTGAAAAGCGTTATGCATGAAATTGTAAGTTATTTTGAATTTAAGTTAAATTACTATTTATTATTTTTGATCAAATCTAGTAATTTAAAGATCAAATCTAAAATTTTAAATTCAATAAAAAAAAAAACGGAAAATGAAATAAAATAAGCTCTCTTGACAAAAAAAAAAATTAGGTATAATTTTAGGCCTTTGGGTAATTTTGACCCGCGAGGGGAAGATGTGTTACACGAGTGCTTCACTGATATATTCTCCGATATTTTTTTATCATCATCATCTATAATTCGAAAACAAGTTCTTCAAGTTTGTCCGAATTCGATAACATCAAGTTTGTCCGAGTTGATATGTCTAGGGCAGGTGTTTTATTTTCGAGACAAGACTACAGTGGTGCCAGAAAGTGTGTTTCCTGTAGTTAAAACACTGGTCACACTGCAGCATGTAGAAGAACTCTGATCACTGCAGTCATGTGCTACTCTCTCAGGCAGCCAAGCCCAAACACTCGGTGTGTGAGAAGGAGAATAACCCGGTGAAGAGTGCGGGAGCTGCTGTGAAGGAGAACCAGCTGTTCCAGACAACACAGACAGGTCTGCTGTCACATGATCAAGCACACCTGTACACATGCACACCTTTGAATCTCTACACCTGCGATCCTCTACTCCTGTATACATGCACATCTGTACACCTCACATGACATATGTCAGGAGTGAAACTGCTTCTGGAGCTATAATTGATGATATGAGAGTGATATGTGCACTTTAACCTCTCGTGTGATGTTCCTCAGTCTGGAGAAGCAGAGATCGAGGCCGGCTGAGCTTCGGGGTTCGTCCCGTACACGCACACACACTCTCCTGTGGGATCAGACTCAGAGCTGGAGCTCATGGGCAGGAGTGGCCGACCTGCAGGAGAAGTTCGAATCGACACAGGTGAGCACACACACACTCTGATGTGCTGATGTGTGTGTTTCTCAGGGCGCAGCGGTGTAAAGACGGGGCTCTGCTGAAGCTGCTCCAGCACTCACACACACACACACACAGACACACACGTGCGCACTCACACTCGTGCTGATGTGTGTGTTCCTCAGGGTGCAGCTGTCTAAAGACGAGGCTCTGCTGAAGCAGCTCCAGCTACAGGAGCTGGAGAGAGAGAGTGTGTGCGCGCGGCCAGAGGGGAAAGTGTCGCGGCTGAAGGAGCAGCTGCTAGCGTCAGAGGAGATCGTAAGCGCTAACAAGGTGTTGCTGAAGAAGCTGCAGGAGCAGGTGAGTGTGATTCAGTGTAGCCTGAGGCGTAACATCAGGTGTGTGTGTCCCGCAGGTGTAGAGTTCAGTGTAGTCTGAGGCGTAACGCCAGGTGTGTGTGTGTGTCCCGCAGGTGTAGAGTTCAGTGTAGCCTGAGGTCGAACATCAGGTGTGTGTGTCCCGCAGGTGTAGAGTTCAGTGTAGCCTGAGGTGTAACATCAGGTGTGTGTCCCGCAGGTGTAGAGTTCAATGTAGCCTGAGGTGTAACGTCAGGTGTGTGTGTCCGCAGGTGTAGAGTTCAGTGTAGCCTGAGGCGTAACGCCAGGTGTGTGTGTCCCGCAGGTGTAGAGTTCAGTGTAGCCTGAGGCGTAACATCAGGTGTGTGTGTCCCGCAGGTGTAGAGTTCAGTGTAGCCTGAGGCGTAACATCAGGTGTGTGTGTCCCGCAGGTGTAGAGTTCAGTGTAGCCTGAGGCGTAACGCCAGGTGTGTGTGTCCGCAGGTGTAGAGTTCAGTGTAGCCTGAGGTGTAACATCAGGTGTGTGTGTCCGCAGGTGTAGAGTTCAGTGTAGCCTGAGGTGTAACATCAGGTGTGTGTGTCCCGCAGGTGTAGAGTTCAGTGTAGCCTGAGGCGTAACATCAGGTGTGTGTGTCCCGCAGGTGTAGAGTTCAGTGTAGCCTGAGGCGTAACATCAGGTGTGTGTGTCCCGCAGGTGTAGAGTTCAGTGTAGCCTGAGGCGTAACATCAGGTGTGTGTGTCCGCAGGTGTAGAGTTCAGTGTAGCCTGAGGCGTAACATCAGGTGTGTGTGTCCCGCAGGTGTAGAGTTCAGTGTAGCCTGAGGCGTAACATCAGGTGTGTGTGTCCGCAGGTGTAGAGTTCAGTGTAGCCTGAGGTGTAACATCAGGTGTGTGTGTCCCGCAGGTGTAGAGTTCAGTGTAGCCTGAGGTGTAACATCAGGTGTGTGTGTCCCGCAGGTGTAGAGTTCAGTGTAGCCTGAGGCGTAACATCAGGTGTGTGTGTCCGCAGGTGTAGAGTTCAGTGTAGCCTGAGGCGTAACATCAGGTGTGTGTGTCCCGCAGGTGTAGAGTTCAGTGTAGCCTGAGGCGTAACATCAGGTGTGTGTGTCCCGCAGGTGTAGAGTTCAGTGTAGCCTGAGGCGTAACATCAGGTGTGTGTGTCCCGCAGGTGTAGAGTTCAGTGTAGCCTGAGGCGTAACATCAGGTGTGTGTGTCCCGCAGGTGTAGAGTTCAGTGTAGCCTGAGGCGTAACATCAGGTGTGTGTGTCCCGCAGGTGTAGAGTTCAGTGTAGCCTGAGGCGTAACATCAGGTGTGTGTGTCCCGCAGGTGTAGAGTTCAGTGTAGCCTGAGGCGTAACATCAGGTGTGTGTGTCCCGCAGGTGTAGAGTTCAGTGTAGCCTGAGGCGTAACATCAGGTGTGTGTGTCCCGCAGGTGTAGAGTTCAGTGTAGCCTGAGGCGTAACATCAGGTGTGTGTGTCCCGCAGGTGTAGAGTTCAGTGTAGCCTGAGGCGTAACATCAGGTGTGTGTGTCCCGCAGGTGTAGAGTTCAGTGTAGCCTGAGGCGTAACATCAGGTGTGTGTGTCCCGCAGGTGTAGAGTTCAGTGTAGCCTGAGGCGTAACATCAGGTGTGTGTGTCCCGCAGGTGTAGAGTTCAGTGTAGCCTGAGGCGTAACATCAGGTGTGTGTGTCCCGCAGGTGTAGAGTTCAGTGTAGCCTGAGGCGTAACATCAGGTGTGTGTGTCCCGCAGGTGTAGAGTTCAGTGTAGCCTGAGGCGTAACATCAGGTGTGTGTGTCCCGCAGGTGTAGAGTTCAGTGTAGCCTGAGGCGTAACATCAGGTGTGTGTGTCCCGCAGGTGTAGAGTTCAGTGTAGCCTGAGGCGTAACATCAGGTGTGTGTGTCCCGCAGGTGTAGAGTTCAGTGTAGCCTGAGGCGTAACATCAGGTGTGTGTGTCCCGCAGGTGTAGAGTTCAGTGTAGCCTGAGGCGTAACATCAGGTGTGTGTGTCCCGCAGGTGTAGAGTTCAGTGTAGCCTGAGGCGTAACATCAGGTGTGTGTGTCCCGCAGGTGTAGAGTTCAGTGTAGCCTGAGGCGTAACATCAGGTGTGTGTGTCCCGCAGGTGTAGAGTTCAGTGTAGCCTGAGGCGTAACATCAGGTGTGTGTGTCCCGCAGGTGTAGAGTTCAGTGTAGCCTGAGGCGTAACATCAGGTGTGTGTGTCCGCAGGTGTAGAGTTCAGTGTAGCCTGAGGTGTAACATCAGGTGTGTGTGTCCCGCAGGTGTAGAGTTCAGTGTAGCCTGAGGTGTAACATCAGGTGTGTGTGTCCCGCAGGTGTAGAGTTCAGTGTAGCCTGAGGCGTAACATCAGGTGTGTGTGTCCCGCAGGTGTAGAGTTCAGTGTAGCCTGAGGCGTAACATCAGGTGTGTGTGTCCCGCAGGTGTAGAGTTCAGTGTAGCCTGAGGCGTAACATCAGGTGTGTGTGTCCCGCAGGTGTAGAGTTCAGTGTAGCCTGAGGCGTAACATCAGGTGTGTGTGTCCCGCAGGTGTAGAGTTCAGTGTAGCCTGAGGCGTAACATCAGGTGTGTGTGTCCCGCAGGTGTAGAGTTCAGTGTAGCCTGAGGCGTAACATCAGGTGTGTGTGTCCCGCAGGTGTAGAGTTCAGTGTAGCCTGAGGCGTAACATCAGGTGTGTGTGTCCCGCAGGTGTAGAGTTCAGTGTAGCCTGAGGCGTAACATCAGGTGTGTGTGTCCCGCAGGTGTAGAGTTCAGTGTAGCCTGAGGCGTAACATCAGGTGTGTGTGTCCGCAGGTGTAGAGTTCAGTGTAGCCTGAGGCGTAACATCAGGTGTGTGTGTCCCGCAGGTGTAGAGTTCAGTGTAGCCTGAGGCGTAACATCAGGTGTGTGTGTCCGCAGGTGTAGAGTTCAGTGTAGCCTGAGGCGTAACATCAGGTGTGTGTGTCCCGCAGGTGTAGAGTTCAGTGTAGCCTGAGGCGTAACATCAGGTGTGTGTCCCGCAGGTGTAGAGTTCAGTGTAGCCTGAGGTGTAACATCAGGTGTGTGTGTCCCGCAGGTGTAGAGTTCAGTGTAGCCTGAGGCGTAACATCAGGTGTGTGTGTCCCGCAGGTGTAGAGTTCAGTGTAGCCTGAGGTGTAACATCAGGTGTGTGTGTCCCGCAGGTGTAGAGTTCAGTGTAGCCTGAGGCGTAACATCAGGTGTGTGTGTCCCGCAGGTGTAGAGTTCAGTGTAGCCTGAGGCGTAACATCAGGTGTGTGTGTCCCGCAGGTGTAGAGTTCAGTGTAGCCTGAGGCGTAACATCAGGTGTGTGTGTCCCGCAGGTGTAGAGTTCAGTGTAGCCTGAGGCGTAACATCAGGTGTGTGTCCCGCAGGTGTAGAGTTCAGTGTAGCCTGAGGCGTAACATCAGGTGTGTGTGTCCCGCAGGTGTAGAGTTCAGTGTAGCCTGAGGTGTAACATCAGGTGTGTGTGTCCCGCAGGTGTAGAGTTCAGTGTAGCCTGAGGCGTAACATCAGGTGTGTGTGTCCCGCAGGTGTAGAGTTCAGTGTAGCCTGAGGCGTAACATCAGGTGTGTGTGTCCCGCAGGTGTAGAGTTCAGTGTAGCCTGAGGCGTAACATCAGGTGTGTGTGTCCCGCAGGTGTAGAGTTCAGTGTAGCCTGAGGCGTAACATCAGGTGTGTGTGTCCCGCAGGTGTAGAGTTCAGTGTAGCCTGAGGCGTAACATCAGGTGTGTGTGTCCCGCAGGTGTAGAGTTCAGTGTAGCCTGAGGCGTAACATCAGGTGTGTGTGTCCCGCAGGTGTAGAGTTCAGTGTAGCCTGAGGCGTAACATCAGGTGTGTGTGTCCGCAGGTGTAGAGTTCAGTGTAGCCTGAGGCGTAACATCAGGTGTGTGTGTCCCGCAGGTGTAGAGTTCAGTGTAGCCTGAGGCGTAACATCAGGTGTGTGTGTCCCGCAGGTGTAGAGTTCAGTGTAGCCTGAGGTGTAACATCAGGTGTGTGTGTCCCGCAGGTGTAGAGTTCAGTGTAGCCTGAGGCGTAACATCAGGTGTGTGTGTCCCGCAGGTGTAGAGTTCAGTGTAGCCTGAGGCGTAACATCAGGTGTGTGTGTCCGCAGGTGTAGAGTTCAGTGTAGCCTGAGGCGTAACATCAGGTGTGTGTGTCCCGCAGGTGTAGAGTTCAGTGTAGCCTGAGGCGTAACATCAGGTGTGTGTGTCCCGCAGGTGTAGAGTTCAGTGTAGCCTGAGGCGGTAACATCAGGTGTGTGTGTCCCGCAGGTGTAGAGTTCAGTGTAGCCTGAGGCGTAACATCAGGTGTGTGTGTGTGCCCGCAGGTGTAGAGTTCAGTGTAGCCTGAGGCGTAACATCAGGTGTGTGTGTCCCGCAGGTGTAGAGTTCAGTGTAGCCTGAGGCGTAACATCAGGTGTGTGTGTCCCGCAGGTGTAGAGTTCAGTGTAGCCTGAGGCGTAACATCAGGTGTGTGTGTCCCGCAGGTGTAGAGTTCAGTGTAGCCTGAGGCGTAACATCAGGTGTGTGTGTCCCGCAGGTGTAGAGTTCAGTGTAGCCTGAGGCGTAACATCAGGTGTGTGTGTCCCGCAGGTGTAGAGTTCAGTGTAGCCTGAGGCGTAACATCAGGTGTGTGTGTCCCGCAGGTGTAGAGTTCAGTGTAGCCTGAGGCGTAACATCAGGTGTGTGTGTCCCGCAGGTGTAGAGTTCAGTGTAGCCTGAGGCGTAACATCAGGTGTGTGTGTCCCGCAGGTGTAGAGTTCAGTGTAGCCTGAGGCGTAACATCAGGTGTGTGTGTCCCGCAGGTGTAGAGTTCAGTGTAGCCTGAGGCGTAACATCAGGTGTGTGTGTCCCGCAGGTGTAGAGTTCAGTGTAGCCTGAGGCGTAACATCAGGTGTGTGTGTCCCGCAGGTGTAGAGTTCAGTGTAGCCTGAGGCGTAACATCAGTGTGTGTGTCCCGCAGGTGTAGAGTTCAGTGTAGCCTGAGGCGTAACATCAGGTGTGTGTGTCCCGCAGGTGTAGAGTTCAGTGTAGCCTGAGGCGTAACATCAGGTGTGTGTGTCCCGCAGGTGTAGAGTTCAGTGTAGCCTGAGGCGTAACATCAGGTGTGTGTGTCCCGCAGGTGTAGAGTTCAGTGTAGCCTGAGGCGTAACATCAGGTGTGTGTGTCCCGCAGGTGTAGAGTTCAGTGTAGCCTGAGGCGTAACATCAGGTGTGTGTGTCCGCAGGTGTAGAGTTCAGTGTAGCCTGAGGCGTAACATCAGGTGTGTGTGTCCCGCAGGTGTAGAGTTCAGTGTAGCCTGAGGCGTAACATCAGGTGTGTGTGTCCCGCAGGTGTAGAGTTCAGTGTAGCCTGAGGCGTAACATCAGGTGTGTGTGTCCCGCAGGTGTAGAGTTCAGTGTAGCCTGAGGCGTAACATCAGGTGTGTGTGTCCCGCAGGTGTAGAGTTCAGTGTAGCCTGAGGCGTAACATCAGGTGTGTGTGTCCCGCAGGTGTAGAGTTCAGTGTAGCCTGAGGCGTAACATCAGGTGTGTGTGTCCGCAGGTGTAGAGTTCAGTGTAGCCTGAGGCGTAACATCAGGTGTGTGTGTCCCGCAGGTGTAGAGTTCAGTGTAGCCTGAGGCGTAACATCAGGTGTGTGTGTCCCGCAGGTGTAGAGTTCAGTGTAGCCTGAGGCGTAACATCAGGTGTGTGTGTCCCGCAGGTGTAGAGTTCAGTGTAGCCTGAGGCGTAACATCAGGTGTGTGTGTCCCGCAGGTGTAGAGTTCAGTGTAGCCTGAGGCGTAACATCAGGTGTGTGTGTCCCGCAGGTGTAGAGTTCAGTGTAGCCTGAGGCGTAACATCAGTGTGTGTGTCCCGCAGGTGTAGAGTTCAGTGTAGCCTGAGGCGTAACATCAGGTGTGTGTGTCCCGCAGGTGTAGAGTTCAGTGTAGCCTGAGGCGTAACATCAGGTGTGTGTGTCCCGCAGGTGTAGAGTTCAGTGTAGCCTGAGGCGTAACATCAGGTGTGTGTCCCGCAGGTGTAGAGTTCAGTGTAGCCTGAGGCGTAACATCAGGTGTGTGTGTCCCGCAGGTGTAGAGTTCAGTGTAGCCTGAGGCGTAACGTCAGGTGTGTGTCCCGCAGGTGTAGAGTTCAGTGTAGCCTGAGGCGTAACATCAGGTGTGTGTGTCCCGCAGGTGTAGAGTTCAGTGTAGCCTGAGGCGTAACATCAGGTGTGTGTGTCCCGCAGGTGTAGAGTTCAGTGTAGCCTGAGGCGTAACATCAGGTGTGTGTGTCCCGCAGGTGTAGAGTTCAGTGTAGCCTGAGGCGTAACATCAGGTGTGTGTGTCCGCAGGTGTAGAGTTCAGTGTAGCCTGAGGCGTAACATCAGGTGTGTGTGTCCCGCAGGTGTAGAGTTCAGTGTAGCCTGAGGCGTAACATCAGGTGTGTGTGTCCCGCAGGTGTAGAGTTCAGTGTAGCCTGAGGTGTAACATCAGGTGTGTGTGTCCCGCAGGTGTAGAGTTCAGTGTAGCCTGAGGCGTAACATCAGGTGTGTGTGTCCCGCAGGTGTAGAGTTCAGTGTAGCCTGAGGCGTAACATCAGGTGTGTGTGTCCGCAGGTGTAGAGTTCAGTGTAGCCTGAGGTGTAACATCAGGTGTGTGTGTCCCGCAGGTGTAGAGTTCAGTGTAGCCTGAGGCGTAACATCAGGTGTGTGTGTCCCGCAGGTGTAGAGTTCAGTGTAGCCTGAGGCGTAACATCAGGTGTGTGTGTCCCGCAGGTGTAGAGTTCAGTGTAGCCTGAGGTGTAACATCAGGTGTGTGTGTCCCGCAGGTGTAGAGTTCAGTGTAGCCTGAGGCGTAACATCAGGTGTGTGTGTCCCGCAGGTGTAGAGTTCAGTGTAGCCTGAGGTGTAACATCAAGGTGTGTGTCCCGCAGGTGTAGAGTTCAGTGTACAGCCTGAGGCGTAACGTCGGGTGTGTGTCCCGCAGGTGTAGAGTTCAGTGTAGCCTGAGGCGTAACATCAGGTGTGTGTGTCCCGCAGGTGTAGAGTTCAGTGTAGCCTGAGGCTGGCAACGTCAGGTGTGTGTCCCGCAGGTGTAGAGTTCAGTGTAGCCTGAGGCGTAACGTCAGAGTGTGTGTCCCGCAGGTGTAGAGTTCAGTGTAGCCTGAGGCGTAACATCAGGTGTGTGTGTCCCGCAGGTGTAGAGTTCAGTGTAGCCTGAGGCGTAACATCAGGTGTGTGTGTCCCGCAGGTGTAGAGTTCAGTGTAGCCTGAGGCGTAACATCAGGTGTGTGTGTCCCGCAGGTGTAGAGTTCAGTGTAGCCTGAGGCGTAACATCAGGTGTGTGTGTCCGCAGGTGTAGAGTTCAGTGTAGCCTGAGGCGTAACATCAGGTGTGTGTGTCCCGCAGGTGTAGAGTTCAGTGTAGCCTGAGGCGTAACATCAGGTGTGTGTGTCCCGCAGGTGTAGAGTTCAGTGTAGCCTGAGGCGTAACATCAGGTGTGTGTGTCCCGCAGGTGTAGAGTTCAGTGTAGCCTGAGGCGTAACATCAGGTGTGTGTGTCCCGCAGGTGTAGAGTTCAGTGTAGCCTGAGGCGTAACATCAGGTGTGTGTGTCCCGCAGGTGTAGAGTTCAGTGTAGCCTGAGGCGTAACATCAGGTGTGTGTGTCCCGCAGGTGTAGAGTTCAGTGTAGCCTGAGGCGTAACATCAGGTGTGTGTGTCCGCAGGTGTAGAGTTCAGTGTAGCCTGAGGCGTAACATCAGGTGTGTGTGTCCCGCAGGTGTAGAGTTCAGTGTGTACAGTTCAGTGTAGCCCTGAGGTGTAACGTCAAGTGTGTGTCCTGCAGGTGCAGAGAGTTCAGCACCGCTGAGCTTGAGGAAGCAGCAGTCGCTGAAGCTGAAGAGAGATCTCGCTCAGGCCACGCTGAGACGCAGCTCCAGCGACGCCAGCTACCCGGTAAATATATTTTGTTTAGTGTAAAAAATTTTTGTGTTATTTTACATTTCACTTTTTATTGTAACCTTTTAATGTTATTTAGCTACAATTAAATGTTTTGCAATAAGACTAATTGTGAATGATGTCTAAGTTTTATTTTTGACCTTCTTGGAATCGAAATTAGGAATTGTATAAAGAATAGTTAAAATTGAAGCGATGACCCAGCCTGCAGTGAATGAGTGTGTGTTGTGTTCGCAGCCGGTGAAGGTGCGGCGCGTGGATCACTCAGACGTCCACTACGCCGAGCTCATCGCGCAGAAGCAGCGTCTGCAGCAGCTGGAGTCTGAATACGCCGTGAAGATCCAGAAGCTGAAGGAGGCGCAGGCGCTCCGGCAAGCTGAGCCGCGGCCGCCCCCGCCGCCGCCCGGCGCACTGTACCCGCTGCCCCAGCCCTCGCTGCACGACCTCACGCAGGACAGAGCTAACCCTGTCCAGCGAGTGCGTGGAGGCGGAGGAGGACGAGCAGATTCCCGCCTTGGCGACGCCCACCGCCCGTCGCTCCTTCAGGGAGTCCGGCTCCTTCACCAAACCCAAGCTGTGCCACCCGGAGACGCCCGCCGCCTCGCCCATGCCCGCCAAACCGGCCGAAAGCAGAGCTGCTGCTGGGCCTGGACCTGGAGGACCTGCGCCAGAGGTACACGCTCAAGCCCGGCCTGCCCGAGGTCCTGCGGGAGGAGGCGCGCTCGCTCTGGGACACCGCACAGCCCCCTGGGAAGGTACAGTACAGCTAGCTTTAAAGGTGACGCATTATGCCCCTTTTCACAAGCACCTGGGGCCTGATAATAGCACTTACAGATGATATGTCTCCTGTAATTAACTCAAGTGTTTCCTCCTTGTTTTGGTCAGGTCGTGCAGGTGGACATCGACCCCAGGGCCGCTCATCAGAGCCGAGTGGAGGCAAAGCCAGAGCCGTTCGGACCATATCACAGTCCTTTACTGGTCTTTAAATCGTACAGGTTTGGCTCACTTCAGTTTTCCCGTGTACGCTAGTGTGTGTGTGTGTGTGATGTTATCATCAGCATAGCCAACTCACATGTGCTATCTTTTTTTCACTTATTAAGGTGTGGTCACATTAGCGAAATGTCGGCCATTTTTTTAAAACATTGAAAGAATCCACCAATTTCCTGTCTCGTGCACACGGCTAGCATTGGCAGCAGACTGAAGCATACACTGCTCTCATTAGTGGTGTTTCCCGCTGTTAGTCACATGATTCACATGACCCCTGTCACTGCTTCAGGTTCAGCCGTATTACCGGACCAAAGAGAAGCTTTCCCTGCGCTCCGCTCACCTACAGCAACTCCATCGAGCCCAAGAAGAGTTTCTGCCGCTTCCACCTCACCGGCACCTGCAACGACGACGACTGCGCCTGGTACGTGTGTGTGTCTGAAGTGTTGTGTGTGTGTGTGTTGAGTGTGTGTCTGAAGCAGTGTGTGTGTTTGTGTGTGTTTCAGGCAGCACATGAAGAACTGCACGCTCAGCGAGGCCCAGCTCTTCCAGGACCTGCTCTCCTACTGCCTGCCTCTGATTGGCTGCTCGGACCGCCAGCGCCACCAGTGACATCAGCAGCGCCACAGGTAACCGGTCACATGACCTCTCCGGGCGATCGGCTCAGAGCTGTAGATCATGAGCTCTGACTCTCCTGTTCACAGAGAAGTACATCAAGAAGCTGTTCGGTGCCAATAAGGACCGGATGGGCACGGACCAGAAGGCCGTTCTGCTCGCTGAGCAAAGTCAACGAGCGGCTGAAGCACAGTGAGTGCTCGTGTCTGATGCAGTGTCTGACGGCCTGAGCTCGCGCCAAGACTGACGTGCTCTGCGTGTTTCTGTTAGATCCTCCCTTCACCACATACAAGTCCCAGAGGAAGTGGAGACCTGAGTCTCAGAGAGCGAAGAGGTCCAGTCAGGAGGATGAAGATCACATCAGCGTGGGACGCCACCGTTCCTGTCCGACACGGTCAGAGCCCGCATGATCACATGACTGAGCTGTGAACACGTGATCACACTGACTGAGCTGTGAATGCATGATCACATGACTCAGCTGTGAACGCACTGATCACATGACTGAGCTGCGAGCGCGCGAGCACGTGACTGAGCTGCGAGCGCGCGAGCACGTGACTGAGCTGCGAGCGCGCGAGCACGTGACTGAGCTGCGAGCGCGCGAGCACGTGACTGAGCTGCGAGCGCGCGAGCACGTGACTGAGCTGCGAGCGCGCGAGCACGTGACTGAGCTGCGAGCGCGCGAGCACGCAGACTGAGCTGCGAGCGCGCGAGCACGAGCTGACTGAGCTGCGAGCGACGCGCAGCGACGTGACTGAGCTGCGAGCGCGCGAGCACGTGACTGAGCTGCGAGCGCGCGAGCACGTGACTGAGCTGCGAGCGCGCGAGCACGTGACTGAGCTGCGAGCGCGGCGAGCACGTGACTGAGCTGCGAGCGGCGAGCACGTGACTGAGCTGCGAGCGCGCGAGCACGTGACTGAGCTGCGAGCGCGCGAGCACGTGACTGAGCTGCGAGCGCGCGAGCACGTGACTGAGCTGCGAGCGCTCGAGCCGTGACTGAGCTGCGAGCGCGCGACTGAGCTGCGAGCGCGTGACCGAGCTGCGAACGCGTCAGCGACCGAGCCGCGAGCTGCGCTGACCGAGCTGCGAGCGCGTGACTGAGCTGCGAGCGCGCGAGCGCGTGACTGAGCTGCGAGCGCGAGCGCGTGACTGAGCTGCCGAGCGCGTGACTGAGCTCGAGCGCGTGACTGAGCTGCGAGCGCGAGCACGTGACTGAGCTGCGAGCGCGAGCACGTGACTGAGCTCAGCGAGCACGTGACTGCTGAATGCGTGACGTGTTTGTTGCGCGCCTCGACAGATGGCGTGGCAGGAGCGCCTGGCCCTGGGCTGATGTGTGTGTGACGCAGGATGACAAGCGCTGACTTCGCCAGCGAGACGGATGACATCAGTAACCTGGAGACCAGCGTGCTGGAGAGCCCCAACCACGTGCAGCTGTGGATCGAACTGGCCTTCAAATACCTCAGTCAGAAGGACACGTGAGTGCGGCGCCACACCACTGCGGTCATGCTCTCAGTGCCTCGTGTTTAAAGGTGTGTGTTAGGGCTGTCAAATGGCTGGAAAGCTAAACTTGAATTTCTTTCTTAAATATTAACAAAATTTAAATTATATTCAAATTCTAAAGGCAGTACTTAATGTTACAGGAGAAAGTGCTGTAATGTCTCCTGTATCCACTGAGAGGGCGCAGCTGCAGCGCAATGACCAAAGATAAACCAAATCTTGTATCGCATCTTGTATGCTGAGTGCTTCCACACACACACACACACACACATACTGAGCGCTTTCTGTTCACAGTTCTTCAACTGATAAACACACACTTATACGCAATCTCACACACACAGTTTGGTCAAGTGTGTCTGCACTATTTTTGCCTCAGACTGAGAGGGTTTCCAGCAGCAGCCGCACTGTGCTTTACTGTTTAAGCTAACAGAAACACACCGCGTCAGTGACATCGTCATCATGTCGTGCGTTTGCCGCCTCACACCAAAAACTTGGGTGTTTTTTCATTCGACAAATATTCGAAATTGAAATTTTTATTTGACAGCCTTTAGTGTCTAGTATTTGTCTTTTCTGCTAGCTTTCTGTTGATGGTTCGCAGTAGGGTTTAGTTTATTCATACTTTATGCAACAGTGGGCTGCTGATGGTGTTGCATCATCCTTCTGTGTGTGTGTGTGTGTAGCTCGGTGTCGGAGTGTCTGGACGCGGCGCTGAACACGCTGTCGCGTGCTCTGGAGGATAACCGTGTAGCAGGCCGAGGTGTGGTGTCACTACCTGACGCTGTCTCTCGCGCGAGCCAGCCGGGAGGAGCTGCAGGAGATGTGTGAGATGGCCGTCGAGCACGCGCCGCACTACGACGTCTGGTGGACCGTGAGTCTGGTGCTCGCTTCATCAAAATAATCCATGACTAACGAGACAAGGTCATTCAACGATAACTGTGACTATATTACCATGCAATATGAGTGACAAAAAGATCAGATTTACATTAAGTTAAAATATAAAAACCTTAAAGTCCTCCTGTAGTTAATTATTTTATCCCTTAGCTCATCTTTGATCACAAATTACATATTTAAAAGTATTTTCCTTAAAGGTTTATTGAATGTAACTCTACACCCTTGCCTCATTTAGTATGCGCGGTTCTCTTAACGTAGAGAAAGTTCATTTATACGATGAATAGCCGATAATAAATCAGGGAACCATGAGCTCAAGTGTACGAGTCGACATTCTCTTGATTTGTGCTTATAGCTGACAGTGCAATCATGTAAAAATGCATATCAAATGACAACAATCATAATTGTAAGCAAAATAATCATGATTATAAAACTGACCATTGTGCAACATGACGGAACAGACACACAGTTGACTAAACAAAAACATGACTAAACGATAACCTGTAAGCAGATTTGCCCCAGGACTGATGAGATCTGTGGCTCTGTCTGTGTTCCAGTACATGAGCGTGGAGAGCGCCTTCGAGGGCAAGGACTACGTGTGCGGACGTCTGATCGCGCACCTGCTGGAGGCGTCACATGACCTCGGGCCAGAGGTGCGCTCCTTCCAGCTGCTGGAGTCGCTACTGTTCAGGGTCCAGCTCAGTGTGTTCAGTGGCCGGCACACCAGCGCGCGGAACACACTCAAGGTCTCGCACACTCACACTTACTCTAGTCTACTGTTCTAGATTATTGGCTGATGTATATCTCGTCCAGTGTTGATGATCACTTTCTGTAACAAGAAGCTCTCATTCGGTAACATTACTTAGTGTATTAACTAACAGTGAATAATATATTTGTACAACCTTTATTAAATACAGTTATTCATTATTAGTTTGTTAGTTCACAGTGCATTAACTAATGTTAACAAATACAACTTTTGATTTTAATAAAGTATTAGTAAATGTTGAAATTAGCTATGATTAGAGGTGTTTTTGGTTACACTTTTTATATCAGTGTCCTTGTTAGTGTAATTATACAGTAAGTACTCAATATAGTTTTGGGTAAATTATTGTAATATGCTTAATTTACAGTTATTACTATAGTAACTACATGTAATGTATAACGAAATGTTGTAAAATAAAGTGTTGTCATATTTGTTCTTGTTAGTGCATGTTGACTAATGAAGTGAAAGTGAAATGCTTTAGCTTGAGTTAATGGCAACAAAGTAGAAAATGAATTATTAAAAGTTGATCATTTGAAAAATAAATAAATAAAAATATAAACAGAAATATTAAATGCTAGAAAATCAAAAGCAAATTCATAATGTTAATAAATGCTATTTATAAACATAAATATGTCACTGTTCAGACTGTCTAAAGAAGTAGTTTGGTTTCAGATTGCAATCTAACTTTGTGTAGTGATTTGTAAAAAGTTATATATGACTAAGTTATGATCACGGGTCTCATGGCATAGTTTGTAAAGGAGGGTGTGTGTGTGTGTGTGTGGCTGCAGAGCGCGCTGGACTCAAGCTTGTTGCGTCACCTGACCGTGGCGGACCGCTGTCTGGCCTGGCTCTCCTACATCCACCTGGTGGAGTTCAGCCGCCTCCCGCCCTCGCTGTACGACCCGGCCAGCTCCAGCCCATCCAGGATAGTGTGTACAGACGCCTTCCTCATCCCCTGGAGCCCGGCCCATGACGGCCACACACCTGACGCCATCATCAGCCTGTTCACAGGTGACCCTCCCCACATCACACACCATAGACACCATCATCATCAGTTATCGGCTTCCAAATATACACAATTATTCGATATAGCCAATATATGGTACCGGCTTCCAATATACAGAATTATTGGTCTAAACAATATCAGTTATCAGCTTCCAAATATACACAATTATTGTTATCGATATATTTGTTCTCGGCTTCCAAATTTACACAATTATCGATGTATCGAACCGATATATCAGTTACCGGCTTCCAAATATACACAATTATTGGTATCAACCAATATATCAGTTATCAGCTTCCAAATATACACAATTATTGTTATCGATATCAGTTATCGGCTTCCAAATTATACAGAATTATTGTTATCAACCAATATATCAGTTATTGGCTTCCAAATATACACAATTATTGGTATCGGCCAATATATCAGTTATCGGCTTCCAATTATACAGAATTATTGGTATCGACTAATATCAGTTATCGGCTTCCAATTATACAGAATTATTGGTATCGGCTGATATCAGTTATCGGCTTCCAATTATACAGAATTATCGGTATCAGCCGATATATCAGTTATCGGCTTCCAAATACAGAATTATTGGTATCGGCTGATATATCAGTTATCGGCTTCCAATTATACAGAATAATTGGTATCGGTCAATATATCAGTTATCGACTTCCAATTATACAGAATTATTGGTATCGGCCAATATATCAGTTATCAGCTTCCAATTATACAGAAATGGTATCGGATATACAGTACGGTCCAAATCAGTATTGATCAGTCTATATCGAGACTTCCAATTATACAGAATTATTGGTATCGGCCAATATATCAGTTATCAGCTTCCAATTATACAGAATTATTAGGTATCGGCCAATATATCAGTTATCGGCTTCCAATTATACAGAATTATTGGTATCGGCTGAATATATCAGTTATCGAGCTTCCAATTATACAGAATAATTGGTATTCGGTCAATATATCAGTTATCGGCTTCCAAATACAGAATTATTGGTCATCGGCCGATATATTGGTTATCGGCTTCCAATTATACAGAATTATCAGTATCGGCCAATATATCAGTTATCGGCTTCCAGATTATACAGAATTATTCTTATCGGCCAATATATCAGTTATCGGCTTCCAATTATACAGAATTATTGTTATCGGCCGATATATCAGTTACTGGTTTCCAAATACAATCTGTTTGTGTGTCCTGTAGATGCTGTGAGCCGCTGCACGGATGAGCGCTTGTCCTCCAGTAAGCAGATTGAGGCCTGTTTCCCCCTTCACTCAAACCTCATTCACCTGTACCGGCGGCTGGACAGGTACAGCACGTCTCCCACCACATGGCTTCTGAAGTCTGTGCTGTTACTGACGCCAGTGCCATGCTTTCAGGTGTGCGGAGGCGGTGTCTCTGCGAGCGTCTGCTGGCGTCCTGCCCGCTCTACTGCCCCCTGCTGGAGCTCGCCGGGAGCTGCTCGTGTGCTCGGGACAGCGGAGCGAGCCGAGGCCCTGTGGACACGTGCTCATCAGGACCGCGACGGCAGCGCTCGTGTGTTCCTCCAGCTCTGCAGGTGTTTGCAGTCGCAGGTGAGACCCCGCTCTGGTCACAGCTGAAGCACAGTAGGGCTGCAACTAACGATTATTTTAATAATCGATTAATCTGTCGATTAATTTGTCGATTAATCGATGAATCGGATTAAAAAACATTAATTTCCAATCCTTTATTAAAAAACAGAACTAAAAGGTGCAAATTCAGTGAAAAAAATCCAGAGCAAAAAAATGGACTAACAAAAAACATACACATGTATGCTTTACATCTGCCAAATATATAGGCTTTTTAAAAAATAAAGTGCACAAAAATGAGCTGTCAGAACAATTAAATGATTAAAAAAAAATACAGAAAAATACCAATCAGAAAACTTAACAGGATTTGTTTGAACGTCAGAACTTGTTCTCTACACCACACTCGCACACACTCACAAACTCACACTCACAAACTTTGGACTGTGTTGTGTTTTGTTTTTGTCAAAGATGTTATAATCTTTAACAAAATGTTTGAAACTTTTTAACAAGCAAATGCACTTATGATCATTTTACCTATATTAGGTAATAATAATAGCAATAATAATAATTATATCAGAAGATAATATCTCAAATGTATCCTAATATTAATTATAAATACAATGAATATAAAATATGAATACAATATAAAGTAATATCAAATACAATGGATTGACCATCTCCTATTGTTTAAGGTATTTTTTCGCTCATCCTTTCCGAGCATATAGTGAAGTTTCTCGGAGTCATTTAGAGTGAAGTTTGAACAATTCAGTGCTGCAAATTGTGGAAAAAATATTCCCCTTTGTAGTAGGGTACTTGGACAGACAAGAAAGTGTCTGATTCAAATCAGTTTGCTAATTCAGTGGTAAGAATTTAATTGTTGTTTTTATTTATATCTTATATGCCTAATTATGTATTACTAGTATCAGAGAATGTCTAGTATGTACCAAATTACTAATGCTCAGACACACTCAGTCTCTCTTGATGCGCGAATCTCGGACACATTCGGTACTCTCTCTCTCTCTCGTGATCCACGGACACACTCGGTCTCCGCTCCCGCGTGAGCGATCTCGGAGACTCGGACACATTCGGTCTCTCTCTCTCGTGATCACGACACTTCTGTCTCTCGCTCCCGCGTGAGCGATCTCGGACACATTCGGTCTCTCTCTCCGTGATCACGGACACACTCGGTCTCTCTCTCGCTCCTGCGTGAGCGATCTCGGACACATTCGGTCTCTCTCTCTCGTAATCACGGACACACTCGGTCTCTCGCTACCGCGTGAGCGATCTCGAACACACTCGGTCTCTCTCTCTCGCGTCGCGATACCATCACGGACACACTCAGTCTCTCTCGTTTGACAAATGTGAACTCCGCAATTAAGCGAACAGTGCGTGAGAGACCGAGAGTGCTCGCGCTCAACTCAAACTTTTTTTTATATTCAAACATTTCCGTGTTCGTGCGATCGCAATCGAATCGATAATGTAATTCTCGTTGCCAACTCTTTTAGAAATCCGATTTTAATCGATTTAATCGAATTCGTTGTTGCAGCCCTAAAGCACAGTGCAGGTGTCCTGATGCTCATTTCTGTGAGTTTGTGTGTGTGTGTGTGCAGGGGAAATGCAGTGTTCTGGAAAGAGCTCTTTGACAAGTTCATGCGCTCTTTCTGTGAAATCTGTACCAGATCAGCTGAAGTCTCTAGATGTGCTACGGTAATGTCCTCACCGACACCACAGTCTGCAATGTGTGCTAGCATGAGCAGGGTTCCCACTGTCACAGGATTTTCCACGTCTGGGACAGGCAACAGATCCTTCTAGTTACTCTCCAAGGCTCGAACAGGAAGGCCTGTCTGATGTCCGGGGCCGTGTGAAAGACGCTCGGGCCAGTGCTGCATTATTACAAAACATCATCATTATAAACACTCAAGAGATTTTAAACCATTCAAGTGTAAGAGAAAATGGCGAAGTTCCAAATTCAGTAAAGAATTCAATTTAAAAAAAGCTTATCCAGTAGTCACAAGTAGGGTTGGGAATCGAAAATCTATTCCAATTCAGGAATTGAATACTTGTTATAAAATTTGAATTTAAATTCCTCTCATTGATTCCTTTGTGAGCATTTCAATATGACTGTAAACCATTCAAGAGCGAGAAAATGTTCTCTGTTGTTCACAGATGTGTGTCAGTGTATTGGAGCCGTGCAGATGTTAAAGTGACAGCACTAATATTCCTGCCGTCTCTATAATAACGCTAATCACAACAGATAGAGAAAATTCACTCATTCTTCCCTGAATAACTTTTGTAACTATATTTGTACATCAGTTTAAAATATATAAAACAGTATATCAGTTTTATCTTTGTTGTGATTGCTATTATTCTGTTCTTTTTAAATTATTGTTTACTTGTCTATAATGATGCTTGAAATCTACATTAGTTTGGCTAGTTGTTGTTCTACAGTGTTTTTTAAACCACAGGCAAACGCTCCTGTAAGTGTTCTTCAGCCTGTTGGTTTGTCTTCATGATATTTAGCTACAATAGTGTTCTGTAATAAGACTAAATGAATACCCCCCCCCCCCCCCATAAAATTCAATTGACTGGAGAAGCCTTGGAAATTAAGTAGAAATATACAATCTGGTTTTGTTGTTTTCTCTGACCGGTGATGGCATGTTTCCTGTGTCTTACTGCTTTTTCTATGCCCAGTATTTGTTTCAAGATCTGATGTTTGTGATTTCAGTCATGTTCTTGGTGTTGAAACTCAAGACTTGCTGAAAGCTCCAACCCTCAGAGATGATGTTGAGCGTGAGATGGAGTACCTGCACCTCTTCCACTGGTGCGTCCCGCTGCGGCTCGCCTCGCTCTGCTCTCCACACTCACCGCTCTGCTCTCCACACACACACACGCCTTCGCTCTGAACTCCACACGCTTCCCTTCTCACCCCGACTCTTGCTTTTCCACAGCTTCTGGCAGTCTACCTTTGGCAGTGCGAGAGAGGCCATTGATGCGTTCGAGAAGGCTTTGGGAACCATTACAAAGTTGGAGTTAATTCACACACTCTGGCTAGAGTAAGTAAACTATATAGTTTGTTAAACCTAAACCTAATTCATGATTGGTTGACTGCCAAATTAAAATATTAAACAGAATAATAAAATACCATTTCTAATGTTCCTGTTAATTTATTTCTAACCCTTGTTAGCAGTATTGGGCACATTTCCATGTCAGTGTTGTTATTAGTTTCTGAATATTCAGAATTATATATAGCCAATATATCAGTTATCGGTTTCCAAATGTACAGAATTATTTCTATCAAACCAATATATCAGTTATCGGCTTCCAAATATACAGATTTATTGTATTGGCCGACATATCGGTTATCAGCTTCCAAATATAGAGAGTTATCGGAATCGGCCTATATATCAGTTATCAGCTTCCAAATACACAGAATTACTCGTATCGGCCAATAAATCGGTTATTGGCTTCCAAATATACAGAATTATTGGTATCTGCCAATATATCAGTTATCAGCTTCCTAATATACAGAAATTTTGGTATCAACCGATATATCGGTTATCAGCTTCCATATATTAAAGAATTATTGGTATCGGCCAATATATTGGTTATCAGCTTCCAAATACACAGAATTATTGGTATCGGCCAATATATCGGTTATCAGCTTCCAAATATACAGAATTATTGGTATTGGCCAATATATTGGTTATCAGCTTCCAAATATACAGAAATTATCGGTATCGAGCCAATATATCGGTTATCAGCTTCCAAATACACAGAATTATTGGTATCGGCCAATATATCGGTTATCAGCTTCCAAATACACCGAATTATTGGTATCGGCCAAAATATTGGTTATCAGCTTCCAAATATACAGAATTATTGGTATCAGCCAATATATCGGTTATCGGCTTTCAAATTTACAGAATTATTGGTATCAGCCATATCGGTTATCAGCTTCCAAATATACAGAATTATTGGTATCGGCCAATATATCAGTTATCAGCTTCCAAATATACAGAATTATTGGTATCGGCCAATATATCGGTTATCAGCTTCCAAATACACAGAATTATTGGTATCGGCCAATATATCAGTTATCAGCTTCCAAATATACAGAATTATTGGTATCGGCCAATATATCGGTTATCAGCTTCCAAATATACAGAATTATTGGTATCGGCCAATATATCAGTTATCAGCTTCCAAATATACAGAATTATTGGTATTGGCCAATATATCAGTTATCAGCTTCCAAATATACAGAATTATTGGTATCGGCCAATATATCGGTTATCAGCTTCCAAATACACAGAATTATTGGTATCGGCCAATATATCGGTTATCAGCTTCCAAATATACAGAATTATTGGTATCGAGCCAATATATTGGTTATCAGCTTCCAAATACACAGAATTATTGGTATATGGCCAATATATCGGTTATCAGCTTCCAAATACACAGAATTATTGGTATCGGCCAATATATCAGTTATCAGCTTCCAAATACACAGAATTATTGGTATCGGCCAATATATCGGTTATCAGCTTCCAAATACACAGAATTATTGGTATCGGCCAATATACCAATATACTATATACCAATTCCAAATATACAGAATTATTGGTATTGGCTAATATGATCAAATATCGGCTTCCAAATATACAGAATTATTGGTATTCGGCCAATATATCGGTTATCAGCTTCCAAATATACAGAATTATTGGTATCGGCCAATATATCAGTTATCAGCTTCCAAATATACAGAATTATTGGTATCGGCCGATATATCGGTTATCAGCTTCCAAATTTACAGAATTATTGGTATTGGCCAATATATCGGTTATCAGCTTCCAAATATACAGAATTATTGGTATTGGCCAGATATATCGGTTATCAGCTTCCAAATATACAGAATTATTGGTATCGAGCCAATATATCGGTTATCAGCTTCCAAATACACAGAATTATTGGTATCGGCCAATATATCGGTTATCAGCTTCCAAATACACCGAATTATTGGTATCGGCCAAAATATTGGTTATCAGCTTCCAAATATACAGAATTATTGGTATCAGCCAATATATCGGTTATCGGCTTTTAAATTTACAGAATTATTGGTATCAGCCATTGGTTATCAGCTTCCAAATATACAGAATTATTGGTATTGGCCAATATATCAGTTATCAGCTTCCAAATATACAGAATTATTGGTATCGGCCAATATATCGGTTATCAGCTTCCAAATACACAGAATTATTGGTATCGGCCAATATATCAGTTATCAGCTTCCAAATATACAGAATTATTGGTATCGGCCAATATATCAGTTATCAGCTTCCAAATAAACAGAATTATTGGTATCGGCCAATATATCAGTTATCAGCTTCCAAATATACAGAATTATTGGTATCGGCCAATATATCGGTTATCAGCTTCCAAATATACAGAATTATTGGTATTGGCCAATATATCAGTTATCAGCTTCCAAATATACAGAATTATTGGTATTGGCCAATATATCAGTTATCAGCTTCCAAATATACAGAATTATTGGTATCGGCCAATATATCAGTTATCAGCTTCCAAATACACAGAATTATTGGTATCGGCCAATATATCGGTTATCAGCTTCCAAATACACAGAATTATTGGTATCGGCCAATATATCAGTTATCAGCTTCCAAATATACAGAATTATTGGTATTGGCCAATATATCAGTTATCAGCTTCCAAATATACAGAATTATTGGTATCGGCCAATATATCAGTTATCAGCTTCCAAATATACAGAATTATTGGTATTGGCCAATATATCGGTTATCAGCTTCCAAATATACAGAATTATTGGTATTCGGCCAATATATCAGTTATCAGCTTCCAAATATACAGAATTATTGGTATCGGCCAATATATCGGTTATCAGCTTCCAAATACACAGAATTATTGGTATCGGCCAATATATCGGTTATCAGCTTCCAAATACACCGAATTATTGGTATCGGCCAAAATATCGGTTATCAGCTTCCAAATATACAGAATTATTGGTATCGGCCAATATATCGGTTATCAGCTTCCAAATATACAGAATTATTGGTATCGGCCAATATATCGGTTATCAGCTTCCAAATATACAGAATTATTGGTATCGAGCCAATATATCGGTTATCAGCTTCCAAATATACAGAATTATTGGTATCGGCCAATATATCAGTTATCAGCTTCCAAATATACAGAATTATTGGTATCGGCCAATATATCAGTTATCAGCTTCCAAATACACAGAATTATTGGTATCGGCCAATATATCAGTTATCAGCTTCCAAATATACAGAATTATTGGTATCGGCCAATATATCAGTTATCAGCTTCCAAATATACAGAATTATTGTTATCGGCCAATATATCAGTTATCAGCTTCCAAATATACAGAATTATTGGTATCGGCCAATATATCAGTTATCAGCTTCCAAATATACAGAATTATTGGTATCGGCCAATATATCGGTTATCAGCTTCCAAATACACAGAATTATTGGTATCGGCCAATATATCAGTTATCAGCTTCCAAATACACAGAATTATTGGTATCGGCCAAAATATTGGTTATCAGCTTCCAAATATACAGAATTATTGGTATCGGCCAATATATCGGTTATCAGCTTCCAAATACACAGAATTATTGGTATCGGCCAATATATCGGTTATCAGCTTCCAAATACACAGAATTATTGGTATCGGCCAATATATCAGTTATCAGCTTCCAAATACACAGAATTATTGGTATCGGCCAATATATCAGTTATCAGCTTCCAAATATACAGAATTATTGGTATCAACCGATATATCGATTATCGGCTTCCAAATATACAGAATGTATTGGTATTGGCCAATATATCAGTTATCAGCTTCCAAATACACAGAATTATTGGTATCGGCCAATATATTGGTTATCAGCTTCCAAATACACAGAATTATTGGTATCGGCCAATATATCGGTTATCAGCTTCCAAATATACAGAATTATTGGTATCGGCCAATATATCGGTTATCAGCTTCCAAATACACAGAATTATTGGTATCGGCCAATATATCAGTTATCAGCTTCCAAATATACAGAATTATTGGTATCGACCAATATATCAGTTATCGGCTTTCAAATTTACAGAATTATTGGTATCGGCCAATATATCAGTTATCAGCTTCCAAATACACAGAATTATTGGTATTGGCCAATATATCGGTTATCAGCTTCCAAATACACAGAATTATTGGTATTGGCCAATATATCGGTTATCAGCTTCCAAATACACAGAATTATTGGTATCGGCCAATATATCAGTTATCAGCTTCCAAATACACAGAATTATTGGTATCGGCCAATATATCGGTTATCAGCTTCCAAATACACAGAATTATTGGTATCGGCCAATATACCAATATACTATGTACCAATTCAAATATACAGAATTATTGGTATTGGCTGATATGTCTAAATCGGCTTCCAAATATACAGAATGTATTGGTATTGGCCAATATATCGGTTATCAGCTTCCAAATATACAGAATTATTGGTATCGGCCAATATATTGGTTATCAGCTTCCAAATATACAGAATTATTGGTATCGAGCCAATATATCGGTTATCAGCTTCCAAATACACAGAATTATTGGTATCGGCCAATATATCGGTTATCAGCTTCCAAATACACCGAATTATTGGTATCGGCCAAAATATCAGTTATCAGCTTCCAAATATACAGAATTATTGGTATCGGCCAATATATCGGTTATCGGCTTTTAAATATACAGAATTATTGGTATCGGCCAATATATCAGTTATCAGCTTCCAAATACACAGAATTATTGGTATCGGCCAATATATCGGTTATCAGCTTCCAAATACACAGAATTATTGGTATCGGCCATATATCGGTTATCAGCTTCCAAATACACAGAATTATTGGTATCGGCCAATATACCAATATACTATATACCAATTCAAATATACAGAATTATTGGTATTGGCTGATATGTCTAAATCGGCTTCCAAATATACAGAATTATTGGTATTCGGCCAATATATCGGTTATCAGCTTCCAAATATACAGAATTATTGGTATTGGCCAATATATCAGTTATCAGCTTCCAAATATACAGAATTATTGGTATCGACCGATATATCGGTTATCGGCTTTCAAATTAACAGAATTATTGGTATCGGCCAATATATCGGTTATCAGCTTCCAAATATACAGAATTATTGGTATTGGCCGATATATTGGTTATCAGCTTCCAAATATACAGAATTATCGGTATTGAGCCAATATATCGGTTATCAGCTTCCAAATACACAGAATTATTGGTATCGGCCAATATATTGGTTATCAGCTTCCAAATATATCAGAATTATCGGTATTGGCCAAAATATTGGTTATCAGCTTCCAAATACACAGAATTATTGGTATCGGCCAATATATCGGTTATCAGCTTCCAAATACACAGAATTATTGGTATTGGCGATATATCAGTTATCAGCTTCCAAATACACAGAATTATTGGTATCGTGCCAATATATCGGTTATCAGCTTCCAAATACACAGAATTATTGGTATCGGCCAATATACCAATATACTATATACCAATTCAAATATACAGAATTATTGGTATTGGCTAATATGTCTAAATCGGCTTCCAATATACAGAATGATTGGTATCGGCCAATATATCGGTTATCAGCTTCCAAATATACAGAATTATTGGTATCGGCCAATATATCTAGTTATCAGCTTCCAAATATACAGAATTATTGGTATCTGACCGATATATCGGTTATCGGCTTTCAAATTTACAGAATTGATTGGTATTGGCCAATATATGGGTTATCAGCTTCCAAATATACAGAATTATTGGTATCGGCCGATATATTGGTTATCAGCTTCCAAATATAACAGAATTATTGGTATTGACCAATATATCGGTTATCAGCTTCCAAATACACAGAATTATTGGTATCGGCCAATATATCGGTTTATCAGCTTCCAAATACACCGAATTATTGGTATCGGCCAAAATATTGGTTATCAGCTTCCAAATATACAGAATTATTGGTATCAGCCAATATATCGGTTATCGGCTTTTAAATTTACAGAATTATTGGTATCAGCCATTGGTTATCAGCTTCCAAATATACAGAATTATTGGTATCGGCCAATATATCAGTTATCAGCTTCCAAATATACAGAATTATTGGTATCGGCCAATATATCGGTTATCAGCTTCCAAATACACAGAATTATTGGTATCGGCCAATATATCAGTTATCAGCTTCCAAATATACAGAATTATTGGTATCGGCCAATATATCAGTTATCAGCTTCCAAATAAACAGAATTATTGGTATCGGCCAATATATCAGTTATCAGCTTCCAAATAAACAGAATTATTGGTATCGGCCAATATATCAGTTATCAGCTTCCAAATACACAGAATTATTGGTATCGGCCAATATATCGGTTATCAGCTTCCAAATACATCAGAATTATTGGTATCGGCCAATATATTGGTTATCAGCTTCCAAATATACAGAATTATTGGTATCGAGCCAATATATCAGTTATCGGCTTTTAAATTTACAGAATTATTGGTATCAGCCATTGGTTATCAGCTTCCAAATATACAGAATTATTGGTATCGGCCAATATATCAGTTATCAGCTTCCAAATATACAGAATTATTGGTATTGGCCAATATATCGGTTATCAGCTTCCAAATATACAGAATTATTGGTATCGGCCAATATATCAGTTATCAGCTTCCAAATATACAGAATTATTGGTATCGGCCAATATATCAGTTATCAGCTTCCAAATATACAGAATTATTGGTATCGGCCAATATATCAGTTATCAGCTTCCAAATACACAGAATTATTGGTATCGGCCAATATATCAGTTATCAGCTTCCAAATATACAGAATTATTGGTATCGGCCAATATATCAGTTATCAGCTTCCAAATATACAGAATTATTGGTATCGGCCAATATATCAGTTATCAGCTTCCAAATATACAGAATTATTGTTATCGACCAATATATCAGTTATCGGCTTCCAAATATACAGAATTATTGGTATCGGCCAATATATCGGTTATCAGCTTCCAAATATACAGAATTATTGGTATCGGCCAATATATCAGTTATCAGCTTCCAAATATACAGAATTATTGGTATCGGCCAATATATCAGTTATCAGCTTCCAAATATACAGAATTATTGGTATCGGCCAATATATCAGTTATCAGCTTCCAAATATACAGAATTATTGGTATCGGCCAATATATCAGTTATCAGCTTCCAAATACACAGAATTATTGGTATCGGCCAATATATCAGTTATCAGCTTCCAAATATACAGAATTATTGGTATCGGCCAATATATCAGTTATCAGCTTCCAAATATACAGAATTATTGGTATCGGCCAATATATCAGTTATCAGCTTCCAAATATACAGAATTATTGGTATCGGCCAATATATCAGTTATCAGCTTCCAAATATACAGAATTATTGTTATCGGCCAATATATCAGTTATCAGCTTCCAAATATACAGAATTATTGGTATCGGCCAATATATCAGTTATCAGCTTCCAAATATACAGAATTATTGGTATCGGCCAATATATCAGTTATCAGCTTCCAAATACACAGAATTATTGGTATCGGCCAATATATCAGTTATCAGCTTCCAAATATACAGAATTATTGGTATCGGCCGATATATCAGTTATCAGCTTCCAAATATACAGAATTATTGGTATCGGCCAATATATCAGTTATCAGCTTCCAAATATACAGAATTATTGTTATCGGCCAATATATCAGTTATCGGCTTTCAAATATACAGAATTATTGGTATCAGCCAATATATCGGTTATCAGCTTCCAAATATACAGAATTATTGGTATCGGCCAATATATCAGTTATCAGCTTCCAAATATACAGAATTATTGGTATCGGCCAATATATCAGTTATCAGCTTCCAAATATACAGAATTATTGGTATCGGCCAATATATCAGTTATCAGCTTCCAAATATACAGAATTATTGGTATCGGCCAATATATCGGTTATCAGCTTCCAAATACACAGAATTATTGGTATCGGCCAATATATCAGTTATCAGCTTCCAAATATACAGAATTATTGGTATCGGCCAATATATCAGTTATCAGCTTCCAAATATACAGAATTATTGGTATCGGCCAATATATCAGTTATCAGCTTCCAAATACACAGAATTATTGGTATCGGCCAATATATCAGTTATCAGCTTCCAAATATACAGAATTATTGGTATCGGCCAATATATCAGTTATCAGCTTCCAAATATACAGAATTATTGGTATCGGCCAATATATCAGTTATCAGCTTCCAAATACACAGAATTATTGGTATCGGCCGATATATCGGTTATCAGCTTCCAAATACACAGAATTATTGGTATCGGCCAATATATCAGTTATCAGCTTCCAAATACACAGAATTATTGGTATCGGCTAATATATCAGTTATCAGCTTCCAAATATACAGAATTATTGGTATCGGCCAATATATCAGTTATCAGCTTCCAAATATACAGAATTATTGGTATTGGCCAATATATCAGTTATCAGCTTCCAAATATACAGAATTATTGGTATCGGTCAATATATCAGTTATCGGCTTCCAAATACACAGAATTATTGCATCAGCCAATATATTCGTTATCGGCTTCCAAATACACAGAATTATTGGTATCAGCCAATATATCGGTTATCAGCTTCCAAATACACAGAATTATTGGTATTGGCCAATATATCAGTTATCAGCTTCCAAATATACAGAATTATTGGTATCGGCCAATATATCAGTTATCAGCTTCCAAATATACAGAATTATTGGTATCGGCCAATATATCAGTTATCAGCTTCCAAATACACAGAATTATTGGTATCGGCCAATATATCGGTTATCAGCTTCCAAATATACAGAATTATTGGTATCGGCCAATATATCAGTTATCAGCTTCCAAATACACAGAATTATTGGTATCGGCCAATATATCGGTTATCGGCTTCCAAATACACAGAATTATTGGTATCGGCCGATATATCAGTTATCAGCTTCCAAATATACAGAATTATTGGTATCGGCCAATATATCGGTTATCAGCTTCCAAATATACAGAATTATTGGTATCGGCTAATATATCAGTTATCAGCTTCCAAATATACAGAATTATTGGTATCGGCTAATATATCAGTTATCAGCTTCCAAATATACAGAATTATTGTTATCGACCGATATATCAGTTATCGGCTTTCAAATTTACAGAATTATTGGTATCGGCCAATATATCAGTTATCAGCTTCCAAATATACAGATTATTGGTATCGGCCAATATATCAGTTATCAGCTTCCAAATATACAGAATTATTGGTATCGGCTGAATATGTCTAAATCGGCTTCAAAATATACAGAATTATTGGTTATCTGTTTCACCCTACATGAAAGTGCTTGTTTCTCAGTGTGTGCAGACAGTGGTGTGTGTCCTCTGCTAACGCCCGCACTCTCTCCTCAGCTATCTGTCCTCTCCAACAGTAAGATGATGGCGAGCAGCCGAGTGTGCGTGAGCTGGAGATGTTCACGGGTCTGGTGCACCGCTGTCTGGAGACGGTGCCCACTCAGACTAACCCTGCCCTTCAGCTCCTCGCAGACTGGAGCAGCTTCAGCTTCCACAACCAGGTACGCCCCGCAGGCGGCTCACACCAGCCACACGTCCTCGTGCCACGCTCTCACGGGTGTATGTGGGTTTTACTGCTGTCGACAGGGTAGATGGTAGTGTGTTTGTATTTTGTGCTGTGTGCATTGCAGGTCATATCCTTCTGTTTGGGATGTTTCTCCTCAATCCCAACATTCCCTTCTCCTGGAAAGATTTCAGCATATCATGCCAACCAATACTGAACTGGCCATAAGGTAATCAGACGACTTGCTTGGATTTATTCTGATAGCTTTCTGACCTAAAGCTTGTGAAAAGTTCCATTATTTCCCATTATATTACGTGTATCATCTTTCCCTCAAATACCATTACTTGTTTTTGTTTTAATCATCTGTATGGTGTAACTATTTCTAAGGTTAGGGTTACCCTAACCCTTCACTGAAGTTTTAAACTCTGTCTTCTCTGTAATGGGGAACTGTTTTATTCTTTAACTTAGCCAATAGGCGTCACTGGATACAAGCCACAGCTTCTGAAGGCACTTTAATGTCCTGGAGTTTAGTGTTAATTGTCCTTGTGTAGGTTGCTGCAGCAGGAATGGCAGGATGGCAATGTTGAACATTTTAAATTGCAAAGCAGAATGTTGTGCAGCAGCGTCCCAACCTGTCTGGCCTTCTGGAAATGTAAGTTCATGAGCTCCAATTACATCTATGACTAAAATGCTTCTGTGTGTCCTAATGAGATTATATTCTTAAGTTATTGGTGTAGCTCTCCACCTCTTTAGCGTAGCTTGTTTTAATAAAAAACGAGTCATTATTCAAATGTTTTCTATCCAATTGAGACTTTCCCTCCACCTTATATATTCCATATGTACAGGTAAAGACCCATGAGGTCCGATGATATGAAGTCTCCTTAAGACACACCCCCTGTTCCTGTGAGTGTAAGCGTTCACGCCGTGGCTGGCTTCTGATAGCATAAGACTGGTGGTTTGAATCAGAGACTTGCTGTTAGCTCGGTCTTCGCTGTCTCCTGCATTGCCAACAGAAGATGAGCCTGACCTGGTTCACAAGCCTGAACTGAGTTGACCTAGCGAGGTTATTAGCGGAGCAGCCAAAGCCTGAGAATCCTGTCTCCCTGGTTTAGTGATTTAGACAGAGGATCATAACTAGGGTTCGGGTACCGAACTCGGTTCTCAATAGGGAACCGGTTCTGATTTAAACGGTAGTAACCAGACCGAATCAGAATGAAAATTTCGGTGCCTGATTTCGATGCCTGAGTCTGTGGCATGCAGTGGCATGAGGCGCACACACGCAGTCTCTCGCGGTCTCCTTGCCCTCTCCGACGTGCGCGCCCTATACGGTTTATTGAAGCACTGTCTGATCTGTCTCGCACACGCGCTTGCTCGCTCGCACTTGATTCCGGGAGATTTGAACTTAATTTGCGATCATCCGGGAGCCGTTATCAATATGCGGGAGACTCCCGGAACGTCAGCTGATACGTTCTGATATGTGAGGGGATTAAACACACGTAAAATGTACACGTGAAATGTTTGGCTGCATTTCACGTGTAAAATTACGCGTCAGAATAACGATTGTCAATGGATATAGAATCACCATTCGCGCCGCCTTGACGCTCACATCTTCATATTATATTACGCGCGCATCATCTGCTCCAGAGTTCTCTGCCGAAAAGCAGCGCGAGATATTTGGCGTCCCGTTCCCTATTCAGAGAACATGGGTTACACAGAGACGTTCTCTTTCATATGTTTACTCAAAGCTGCGCATAAGACGCAGTGGGAACGAAATATCAAACTGGCTAAGAGCTTAACTAGTAAATGACAAAATAACATGACTAGTTAAAGGAGACAAAACATGGGAACCTGTAGCCATGTCGATATTATATTACCCTGGTAGTAATCTCTATTAATCTCCAGTATAATTACATTGTTTGATATAATATTGTTTTATTTGATATTATGTAAATATTAACTTTTATTTTATATTAGTTTTATTTATTATTACCATATGTTACTTGTATTTATATTGTAAGTTAATATTGTGTCCAGTTTGGCCCTGTAAATAAAGGGGTATTATTTTTTTTGGTAACACTTTACAATAAGGTTCATTTATTAACATGAACTAACCATTTGTTACTGTATTTGTTATTCTTTGTTAACGTTAATACAAATCTAGCTGTTCATTGTTTGTTCATGTTAGTTCACAGTGCATTAACTAATGTTAACAAGATTTTAATAAAGTATTAGTAAATGTTGAAATTAACATTACCAAAGATTAACAAATGCACAGTATCTAAACGCGCACAGTATCTAAAATTTAAAACTGTTAAAAGAAAAGGCTCAATAAACTATTGTATAGATAGATACTGTATAATACACTGTCCATCAATATGTATTTCCTTTGTGCTTTGCACTTTTCAAAGCGGACTTGACGCGCAGCGTACATACCATAGGGTGCATACTCGACGGCTGCGCGCTGTAACTCCACGTGGTTTCAAGCGCATCATTCTGCGCTCGGGATGCGCATAAGCGCTTTGTGCCGCACTGTGTTGGAGTGATTCATATCATAATGCAGTGACGCAATTAAAGCTTCTTAACATTAATAATTATTAATGTTGCTGCCTCATTAAATAGCTGTGCTATACACTTAGAACTTTTTCATGAATGTATTTTACAACAATACAAAGAGCAATATGTATTATTCACTAATCTAGTTTATAATAGCATTTTTTGTCATAGATTATGATCATATATTTTAGGGATTTGTTGTTTATCTTTATAATGAGGCTGTCTGTATTAAGTAGATTGTGTTTAACACACACAAGAGTGATAATCAGTTTAACACACAGTTATAGAAATTCTACTTGCTTTAAAAAACGGTACTGGTATTTACAATGTAGAATACTGCTGTTAAAATTGTTTTAACTTTAAACCTGTTGGTAGCTACAGTAGCTAGCTTTAAGTAGCCTACTGACGTACCAGTATTTTCTTTTATATACATATATACATGTATATATATGTGTGTGTATATATATATATATATATATATATATATATATATATATATATATGTATATATATATGTATATATATATGTATATATATATATATATATGTATATATATATGTATATATATATGTATATATATATATGTATATATGTATATATATGTGTATATATATATATATATATATATATATGTGTATATATATATATATATATATATATATATATATATATATATATATATGTGTATATATATATATATATATATATATATATATATATATGTATATATATATATATATATATATATATCTGTAGTGTTTGAATAAAGGGTGGCAATCTTTCATAATTAACTACTGTTGTGGACTATATACTGAAGGTATATTTTAAGGGGCTAATTGAGAAATTGCTATATTTTTTATTAGTTTAAAAATAAAATAAAAATATTCGGATTAATATCGGTACTGGCAAAAGCCAAAGCTGCGGCATCAGTATCGGAAGTGAAAAAGTGGTATCGGGACATCCCTATTTAAAACTTATCTTTGATCAGCAAAAATACATATTTATCATATTTTTTTCCTTGAAAGTAGCTTGAATGTAACTTGACACCTTGCCTCATTTAGTATTTGTGTTTCTACTGGATATGCAAATGAGCCCTGCCTCCACTCCACAGAGATCCACTGGTTGACGATCACGCGTTGATCTGATTGCTTACAAGGTCGTTTGTGACGCCAGAAACACCAGCGATTTCAAACTTGTGTTTGAAACTGTCTACTGTTCACTGCAGTTTAAGCAGAAAATACTAAGCAATGCGTTGACAAACTACATTAGAAGCTGGATTTCACCACAGTCAATACTGTTTGACCTTCTTCTTTTGGAGAGTGTCAGGAACAGAGAGCTAGATAAACCAGGGTATTTTGGGGCTTCTGGAATTGGCACCAGATGTGAGTGTGAATCTGCATTTTCATTCGGATGATCTGCCATGTTTTTATGCATTGGTCTGAACAGACATTTTTATGCAGAAATGGGACAGGATTTTGCGTGTGGAACTTTGGTGTTGGAATGACAGGCCTTTAATAACCCTGGGGTTCTGAACCTGTATGGTCTGGATGAGGTGTGGTTAAGTAAATGATTCCATTAAGGCTCCCTTTAGTCAGTTGAGGTACTAGATAACAGTCAGCACTCTCCTTCTCTTCCTGGTTCTGACTGGAATCTGTGACATGCAGATGGAATTTTGCATGATATAAGTTTCATACATGGACGGGGTTTGACCGTTTTCAAAGTTCCCCATCCCCAAAATCCCAATTCGCCCCTGCCTACACCCATTACTGGACATCAGGCGGCCCTCACCCCCTGAAACGCAAGATGTTGCCCATCTCAGGGGAGCCAAGCAAACCACAGTGACTGGCTGGCATCTTCCGGACTCCTACACTGTAAGGGTTATGGAGGGCTCTCTCTAAAGGAGGGCTGCATGGTCTATCACTTTTTTTTCATTCAAAGACTCAGACTTGAAAATATTTATTTGAGGCCAGCGGGAATTAGAATAATCAATACTCATCCAAACATTCCCCTCAGTAACGCAGTGAAGTCACACGAGTTGAGTTGTTTTGAGTCAGCTAGAGGAGCTGCTGTCTTTATTGGGTAAATGCAATGACATTAGCCTTTTTAACAAGGCAGTCATGGAAAGTTACCATAATATTGCTAGAATTACTTTACCAGCAAATTCACAAATGTGCTGTTCACTCAAGACACAGCGTTCTGGCTTTTGACCATAACAGACCATTCACACATCAGCTCCAGAATACTGGTAAACTATGTGAATGTCATTAACCGAATTACATAACTGAAATAACTGAAATTCATCAGTTATTTTCAGTATCACTAACTGTTCCTCTAAGTTTTGACAAATCTCATGACAAACCAAAAGCGTAGTTAGTTTCGAATATCACTCCCATTTGGAGACATTTGTAAACAGTGCTGAGTAAATGTGTCATCTGCGTCAGTCATTTCATGAATGGCCCCGAGCAGTTGCTCTTTCAACGGCTTCTGATTGGCCCAAAATCCTTCTTACGTCAGCGTGTTCTGACTGCGTACGGACAAAGATACTGGTAATCTGCATTCACACATCGGTAGATACTGGTCATTTACTGGTAATGTTACAACTTCCCTTACTTGAAAATTACTGGAACTTAATTCTCTTCCAAGAACCCGTGTTCGAGCTGGATCCTGCACGTGATCTGTTACCGGTAATTTACCAGTAAAGAGTGTGTTTGTAAACGTGGCTATTATCTGGTCCCTGCATCGCTTCCCAGGGTTTATACTCCAAAGAGAGGAAGGGGAACCAAGAAACTGATCCTGGAATCGCACTTCAGCCACTCTTGCCATGGAGCCGTTGTCATTGCATTGTCCTGCTTGCCTGTGCAAAGAATCATGGGAGTGAAGTGTCTGTCTGTTTTACCCTTTGCAATCCTTAACTCAGAGCACTTCCGTTTTTAGGAATAGCCCTTCAGCATATGTCGGCCATGCAGCGCTCTCGGTCTGAAGGGCCCTTCTGAGACCGGGTTCATCCCATTGGAAGTCAGCCTAGTGACCCTGAAGAGCTTGTGCAGTGTGTTTGAGCTGGACTCAGCCTCCAGGAGCAGGGTCCTGGGTTCAGCCTGAGTGACCCTGAAGAGCTTGGTGCAGTGTATTTGAGCTGGACTCAGCCTCCAGGAGCAGGGTTGGGTTCAGCCTAGTGACCCTGAAGAGCTTGTGCAGTGTGTTTGAGCTGGACTCAGCCTCCAGGAGCAGGGTTGTGTTCAGCCTAGTGACCCTGAAGAGCTTGTGCAGTGTATTTTGAGACTGGACTCAGCCTCCAGGAGCAGGGTTGGGTTCAGCCTAGTGACCCTGATAAGCTTGTGCAGTGTGTTTGAGCTGGACTCAGCCTCCAGGAGCAGGGTTGGGTTCAGCCTCAGTGACCCTGAAGAGCTTGTGCAGTGCATTCTGAACTGGACTCAGCCTCCAGGAGCAGGGTTGGGTTCAGCCTAGTGACCCTGAAGAGCTTGTGCAGTGTGTTTGAGCTGGCACTCAGCCTCTAGGAGCAGGGTTGGGTTCAGCCTAGTGACCCTGAAGAGAGCTTGTGCAGTGTATTTGAGCTGGACTCAGCCTCCAGGAGCAGGGTTGGGTTCAGCCTAGTGACCCTGAAGAGCTTGTGCAGTGTATTTGAACTGGACTCAGCCTCCAGGAGCAGGGTTGGGTTCACCCTAGTGACCCTGAAGAGCTTGTGCAGTGTGTTTGAGCTGGACTCAGCCTCCAGGAGCAGGGTTGGGTTCAGCCTAGTGACCCTGAAGAGCTTGTGCAGTGTATTTGAACTGGACTCAGCTTCCAAGAGCAGGGTTGGGTTCAGCCTAGTGACCCTGAAGAGCTTGTGCAGTGTATTTGAACTGGACTCAGCCTCTAGGAGCAGGGTTGGGTTCAGCCTAGTGACCCTGAAGAGCTTGTGCAGTGTGTTTGAGCTGGACTCAGCCTCCAGGAGCAGGGTTGGGTTCAGCCTAGTGACCCTGAAGAGCTTGTGCAGTGTATTTGAGCTGGACTCAGCCTCCAGGAGCAGGGTTGGGTTCAGCCTAGTGACCCTGAAGAGCTTGTGCAGTGTGTTTGAGCTGGACTCAGCCTCCAGGAGCAGGGTTGGGTTCAGCCTAGTGACCCTGAAGAGCTTGTGCAGTGTATTTGAACTGGACTCAGCCTCCAGGAGCAGGGTTGGGTTCAGCCTAGTGACCCTGAAGAGCTTGTGCAGTGTGTTTGAGCTGGACTCAGCCTCCAGGAGCAGGGTTGGGTTCAGCCTAGTGACCCTGAAGAGCTTGTGCAGTGTATTTGAACTGGACTCAGCCTCCAGGAGCAGGGTTGGGTTCAGCCTAGTGACCCTGAAGAGCTTGTGCAGTGTATTTGAGCTGGACTCAGCCTCCAGGAGCAGGGTTGGGTTCAGCCTAGTGACCCTGAAGAGCTTGTGCAGTGTATTTGAACTGGACTCAGCCTCCAGGAGCAGGGTTGGGTTCAGCCTAGTGACCCTGAAGAGCTTGTGCAGTGTGTTTGAGCTGGACTCAGCCTCCAGGAGCAGGGTTGGGTTCAGCCTAGTGACCCTGAAGAGCTTGTGCAGTGTATTTGAACTGGACTCAGCCTCCAGGAGCAGGGTTGGGTTCAGCCTAGTGACCCTGAAGAGCTTGTGCAGTGTGTTTGAGCTGGACTCAGCCTCCAGGAGCAGGGTTGGGTTCAGCCTAGTGACCCTGAAGAGCTTGTGCAGTGTGTTTGAGCTGGACTCAGCCTCCAGGAGCAGGGTTGGGTTCAGCCTAGTGACCCTGAAGAGCTTGTGCAGTGTATTTGAGCTGGACTCAGCCTCCAGGAGCAGGGTTGGGTTCAGCCTAGTGACCCTGAAGAGCTTGTGCAGTGTATTTGAACTGGACTCAGCCTCCAGGAGCAGGGTTGGGTTCAGCCTAGTGACCCTGAAGAGCTTGTGCAGTGTATTTGAGCTGGACTCAGCCTCCAGGAGCAGGGTTGGGTTCAGCCTAGTGACCCTGAAGAGCTTGTGCAGTGTATTTGAGCTGGACTCAGCCTCCAGGAGCAGGGTTGGGTTCAGCCTAGTGACCCTGAAGAGCTTGTGCAGTGTATTTGAGCTGGACTCAGCCTCCAGGAGCAGGGTTGGGTTCAGCCTAGTGACCCTGAAGAGCTTGTGCAGTGTGTTTGAGCTGGACTCAGCCTCCAGGAGCAGGGTTGGGTTCAGCCTAGTGACCCTGAAGAGCTTGTGCAGTGTGTTTGAGCTGGACTCAGCCTCCAGGAGCAGGGTTGGGTTCAGCCTAGTGACCCTGAAGAGCTTGTGCAGTGTATTTGAACTGGACTCAGCCTCCAGGAGCAGGGTTGGGTTCAGCCTAGTGACCCTGAAGAGCTTGTGCAGTGTATTTGAGCTGGACTCAGCCTCCAGGAGCAGGGTTGGGTTCAGCCTAGTGACCCTGAAGAGCTTGTGCAGTGTATTTGAGCTGGACTCAGCCTCCAGGAGCAGGGTTGGGTTCAGCCTAGTGACCCTGAAGAGCTTGTGCAGTGTGTTTGAGCTGGACTCAGCTTCCAGGAGCAGGGTTGGGTTCAGCCTAGTGACCCTGATAAGCTTGTGCAGTGTGTTTGAGCTGGACTCAGCCTCCAGGAGCAGGGTTGGGTTCAGCCTAGTGACCCTGAAGAGCTTGTGCAGTGTGTTTGAGCTGGACTCAGCTTCCAGGAGCAGGGTTGGGTTCAGCCTAGTGACCCTGATAGAGCTTGTGCAGTGTGTTTGAGCTGGACTCAGCCTCCAGGAGCAGGGTTGGGTTCAGCCTAGTGACCCTGAAGAGCTTGTGCAGTGTGTTTGAGCTGGACTCAGCCTCCAGGAGCAGGGTTGGGTTCAGCCTAGTGACCCTGAAGAGCTTGTGCAGTGTGTTTGAACTGGACTCAGCCTCCAGGAGCAGGGTTGGGTTCAGCCTTGTGACCCTGAAGAGCTTGTGCAGTGTGTTTGAGCTGGACTCAGCTTCCAGGAGCAGGGTTGGGTTCAGCCTAGTGACCCTGATAAGCTTGTGCAGTGTGTTTGAGCTGGACTCAGCCTCCAGGAGCAGGGTTGGGTTCAGCCTAGTGACCCTGAAGAGCTTGTGCAGTGTGTTTGAGCTGGACTCAGCCTCCAGGAGCAGGGTTGGGTTCAGCCTAGTGACCCTGAAGAGCTTGTGCAGTGTGTTTGAACTGGACTCAGCCTCCAGGAGCAGGGTTGGGTTCAGCCTGGTGAGTCGGAAGAGCTTGTGCAGTGTGTTTGAACTGGACTCAGCCTCCAGGAGCAGGGTTGGGTTCAGCCTAGTGACCCTGAAGAGCTTGTGCGGTGTGTTTGAACTGGACTCAGCCTCCAGGAGCAGGGTTGGGTTCAGCCTAGTGACCCTGAAGAGCTTGTGCAGTGTATTTGAACTGGACTCAGCCTCCAGGAGCAGGGTTGGGGTTCAGCCTAGTGAGTCGGAAGAGCTTGAGTAGGGTTGGGTTCTGCCTGAGTAAACCCTGAGGAGCAAGAGGAATCAGAATTGTAATTTCATAAACGAGTATCTGATTCCTGACCCTAGTGGTGGTATAGAGCTGTTGGTGTTTGCTGTGTTGGTCACGTGTCTAGGGTGTTTCCTGTACATATGGAGTGTGTAATGCTGTCGTAGTGATGAATTCTGCTCTGAACTGACCCAGGGTCACACACGTCTGCATGAGTGACATATTCTGAATGTGATGTCCATTCATTTGGACAGAATTGAAGTGTTTGACTGTCGATATATATCTCTTGCCAGAGCGATTGCGGTCGAGAAGGAGCAGAGGCAGCGCAGCAGAGGTGAGTGAGAGGTCAGAGGTCAGGTCATTCCTCATACAGTGACCCATTCTGTGGAGCTTTGATCAATCTATTGTTCTTTCTGCAGGGTATGCTCAGTGCACGAATATATGTAAGAGTTTAAAAGGCATACCTGTGACAGACAAACGGAGTGTGTGTGTGTGTGCGCGTGTGTGTGAACTGACTGTGTTTTGTCTGGTGTGTTTGTGCTGTGATCGGCACGTTCGGCAGGTCGGCGGCTCTACCAGCAGGCGCTCCAGAAACTGCCCCTGTGTGCTGCTCTCTGGAAAGATGTAAACACACACACATCAGTACACACACCTCAGTGCCGTGTGTTTCTCGCTCACTCACTCGTCTCTCTCTCTCCACAGTGTTTGCTCTTTGAGGCGGCAGAAGGAGGTAAAACTGACACACTGAAAAAAATAATTGACAAGTGCCAAGAGGTGGGAGTGAGTCTGAGTGAGCCGCTAGGGTTAGAGCCGAGCCACAGCGAGTGACATGACACCACACTAGCCCAGCCAGACTCTCAAACACACACACACACACTCACAGATCACACTCAGTGTTACGAGCAGAACCCAGTCCAACACTGAGCTGCCAATTATCCAGTATTTGGGCGTCTTTTGACATCATGTACGTAAGTATAACTCTGTTGCCGATACCTGTTGCTTTTGATTTGCGTGATTCCATTTGTACACTAACACTTTTAATTTGACGTATTTTTCTTTAACGTCGCCATAGTTGTTGACGGACTGTGACTGTTGAAGGTGGCTTGCCTCCTTCCTCTCTATATAGTTTGTTGTTTCTTCTCATGGCGTCTCGTCCTATGTCTCTGTGAAGAATATGAACTCCGCTGGAGAGTTTAAGGGCTCCGCACCAAGTGTTTTTCTTTTCTTTAGTTTTTTGTTGTTGTTTTTCTCACTCCTCTTCAACCATGGATTAATGGCTGTTATTGGAAGTATTGTGTTTGGCTTCCCAGTGTCGGTGACACTTCTCCACAGACTGCCAAACTCTCGACTCGTGTTCTGTAGTCCTGGCACTGGCCAAAACACCTCAATCAACTGTTCATGTAATGCTGTTTCTGCACAAATTAAAAAAATCCATGTTTGTATGTGTTTGTGCGTGTGTGTGTGTGTGTGTATATATATGCACACACACACGCACGTTGATTAACGTATTCTGCAGGAATGATAGTCTTACACCTGTTTTTTCTTTCAATTTATAATTGAACAATGTTTCTATTAAATTATTTTGTACATAAATACAGTGTTTTGTGTTTATTGAGTGTGTCGTTGCTCAGGCATTCACATTAATGCAATATTCAGCTTTTACTGATGTGTGCTTTCAAAGAACATGGATGAAGAGGAAATGCATCCCTTTACAAAAGAGAGAACAGTGTGTGCATGCTGTAACAATAGTGTGAGCCAGACCAGTTTATGAGCCTCATGCAATAAGTAAATGCATAAATCATGTATACAAATTGTCAATATTTGTGTGTTTGAGACATTAAATGAACCCAGTATATGCTGATTTTAGATATAAATGTTTGACATAAACTGTAGCCAATCAGCGAGCTCAAATCTAGTCAGCTGGGCGTGAACTGGGATTCCTTTAGCTCCCACACGCGCCTCTACTTCCGTCCGGACGAGTCTTCAGGGTGCGATTATTACTCTAGACAACTCAACTCTAACTCGGTACAATCTCTCCTCCAAGATCCGTTTGAGAGGAGAATTTTGGCTTTTATATTGTTCAAATCGATATTGGAAAAAACCCAACATGCTACCATATTTCACTTCCAAAATATTTAAACTGTTTAAAAATAGAACCTATAATATTCAACAGGCAATTCTCTGTACAATTTTATCTCGCCTGTGGTTCAAATTCGACAGTATTTCAACATTGACATCCAGGAACTGAGGGAAAAGCAGTGGATTACCGAGCATAATCTCAATCTGCTGTCGACCTCACCAGCAGGGGGTGCAAGCGCGTGTTGTTGATGCCAAACAATCTCTGTTAGTTTAATTACCCTCCAGAGCCTCCAACCTCAGTCCAAGGCCTTCTTTGTAGGCATATTCTTGCCCTTCCCCACCCTTACTGTCTAGGGACCCTCAACATAGTGTTCCAGGGTAGGACCACAGTAGCCTACAAGTCGTTCTGCTCCCATAGCATGGCAGTGTTGGATTGATTCCCTATAGCATCTAGCAAAGACACAATACGAGTAAACATTTTGAAAGGGAACACCTCCGTAACCTTGGTTCACTGAGATAATGGATACGAGTATTGCGTAGATGGCCATACTATGTTGCTATACGACTGTTGTTCGTTACTTCAGTCGAATTATACCTGATTCCTATGGCGAAATTGGCTACTTTATAGGCAGTCGCCCTGCCACTTCTCGTGTGTTGTGTGCTCACTCTGCGGGATGTGCCACGACTGGTTTGTCTCACCACAGATTTGTGCAGTTCCCACTGAGCAGCCAATCAGCACGTTCAGACCGCCGCTCTGTTGCAGATGTGTAGTAGGCACTGCACTTTTGAATTACAGGCTTCAGAATTGGAAGAAAGGGAGTTTCCCCATACCATCAAAAACGCAATAATTGTTCCTGTTATTTTAGGGAACCAAGGTCACGCTGAGTAACAAAGACGTTATTATCTGTTTCCTCCATAGTTAAAAATACAATAAGGGAAGATAATAATAATAAGTTGATTTTATATAGCACCTTTCTCAAACCCAAGGTCGCTTTACATAGTGGGAAGGCAAGTATACACAACTGCAACAACCAAAACAATACAACAAAGTCTGTATGAAGCTTTGTTTGGTGTGGAGAAATGATCATTAAACTAAAAGGTCTTGAGATGACCTTTAAAGACGAGAAGTGAAAGACAGTCACAAAGAGGTTGTGGGAGGCTGTTCCAGATTTTGGGGGCCAAGGCATTGAAGGACCTGCCACCCTGGGTGGAAAGTCTGGAGCGAGGGATAGCCAAGAGATTTTGGTCAGAAGATCTGAGGGTGACTTTGAAGGTGAGTAGTAGTACTTTGTATTTGGTCCAGGACAGAACTGGTAGCCAGTGGAGTTGGTAGAGAATGGGGTGATGTGTGCTGATCGTCTGGTATGAGTGAGGAGCCTGGCTGCTGAGTTTTGACTATTTTGTAACCTTTTAAGTAATTTAACAGGGAGACCAAGGAAAATTGAGTTCCAGTAGTCTAGACGGGACATTATGAAGCAGTTAATCAAAGTGTGTGCATCACTAACAGAGAGGAAGGGTTTGAGGCGAGCAATGTTGCGGAGTTGAAAGAAGGCAGTCTTAGTGAGTGATTTGATGTGGATCAAAGCTAAGTGTGGTGTCAAGCAAAATGCCAAGGTTTTTGACAACAGGGGTAGGGTAGACAGATTAACCATCAATATTGAGAGAGACTGGGAGTGTCACAGTGTCTGTTCGTGTTCCATTGTTTATCAGTAGAGATCCTCGTTCTCACGGTGTCCTTCACATTGGCTTCATTTCCCAGCATTCTGTCTGTCACTGTCACTCATTAGTCCATTGCACTCAGCTGTTCCCTGTAATCATTGTTCCCAGCAGTTCTGTGTTAGTCTTGTTAGATATGTGTATATATTCCCTGTCTATGTTAGAATGTGTACGGAGTCGTTGTTTTATGTCACCACACTTTGGAGTTCTGTGTTCCTTGCCGGTTTCTTGTTTTGTTTGTCTATTTCTATTTGGATTGATAACATGGACTTTGAACCTTGCCTGGATGCCTATGAGATGGATTGCCCTTAATTAAAACTACTGCAACTAGATTTTTCTGTTCCCTGTGTGTGTTTGTGACAGAACGGACGCTGACACACATAAATCCAGTGGTAATTTTCTTCTTTTTTTTTGGAAGATCTCGTCCCCAGTCACTATGTGGATTCCCCATAGTGAGCTTTCTCCCACTGAGAGACAAAATGGCATCTCGTTACTGGAATATTTTTCCAGATGTGCACAAAGGCATGAGGAGATCAGGGCAGCATCAGGTCAATGGTTTCGTCCAGTTCAGAGGTGGCAGAAATCCGGCTGAAAGGATGGAGGAGACCTGTGTCTGCCCAGAGACTGCTCACATCTCGTCTCCCCAGTCAGAGATTGTTCACGTCATGTCTGCACAGCCAGAGATTGTTCACGTCACGTCTGCACAGTCAGAGATTGTTCACGTCACGTCTGCCTGTCCCGTCTGCCCAGTCAGAGATTGTTCACGTCCCGTCTGCCCAGTCAGAGATTGTTCACGTCACGTCTGCCCGTCCCGTCTGCCCAGTCAGAGATTGTTCACGTCCCGTCTGCCCAGTCAGAGATTGTTCACGTCCCGTCTGCCCAGTCAGAGATTGTTCACGTCCCGTCTGCCCAGTCAGAGATTGTTCACGTCACGTCTGCCGAGTCAGAGACTGTTCAAGTTCTGTCTGCCTTCATGGACCTGGACTATCTGGAGCGTCTCGCTCGGATCCTGGACAAGCCCATGTTTGCTGTTCCAGAGCCGGAGCCGGTGTCTGCTGTTCCAGAGCCAGAGCCATTGTCTGCTGTTCCAGAGCTGGAGCCAATGTCTGTTCCAGACCCAGTCTATGTTTCTGTGTTTGTGTCTGTCCTGGTGACCATTTCTGTTCTAGTGGCTGTTCCATGAGTCGGTGTCTGCAGTTCCTGAGCCGGTGGCTGCTGTTCCAGAGCCGGAGGCAGAGCCAGTGCCTGTTCCAGAGCCAGTGTTTGTTCCTGTGTTTGTGTCTGTTCGTGTGGCTGTCCCAGTTCTTGTGTCTGTTCCTGAGCTGGTGTCTGGTCCTGACAAAAACAAGTCAAATTTTTTTTTCACAATGATATCGTTTATTAGGGCCGTTTTTTTGTGATTGAGCGCACATTTATATGGCCAATGTTAAAGTTTTGACATGATGACGAGGCAAAAGAAGGCAGCCAAGGAGGGCGACTAAGGTTGTCAAAGTTAATTCCCCTGATCTTTGGCTGGTATCGTTGGCAACGATCGGGCATGTAAACAGTTGGGATTTGAGCATCATGTCCAAAGATAAGAGTCGGTTTTCTTTTGAAGCGATGAACATAACTTCATCGACATGCACAATGTGCAGAGCAGAGAGGACTGGAGTTGAGAACCCCTGATATATTCTTTAGTTACCATGACAGAACATTAAAAAAAATGTTTGAAAGCGAAACATTACAACAGGGGTTCTCAACTCCAGTCCTCATGACCACTGCTCTGCACATTGCATGCTCCCTCATTTACACACCTGATTCAGATCCCAGCTCGTTAGGATAGACAGAGAATCTAGCCTAACGAGCTGAGGATCTGAATCAGGTGTGTTAAATAAGGGAGACATGCACAATATGCAGAGCAGTGGGTCGCGAGGACTGGAGTTGAGAACCCCTGACTCTAGAGAAGCCGTATGCTACAGACTTCACCTCTCTCCTAGCCTCATTAGATCTCAAACAGCTCATCACCACAGGTACCCACAAGTCAGGCAACCTACTGGACCTGGTCTACACACACAACTGCATCACAGACAACACTTTGGTGAAACCTCTCAATGTCTCAGACCATTTCCTCATTACCTTCAATCTACAACTTACTACCCACGCACCACCAACTCCTCTACCAGATATGTGTTTAGGCAAAACCTGCGCAGCACTTTTCTCTGTCCCATCTTTCCTCTGCTGTGTCATCTTCTCTTCCCTCACCCTCACATTTCTCATCTCTGGATGTGAATAATGAACCGATACTTTATGCTCCATTCTAACCTCGTCTTTAGACAACATCTGCCCCTCTCTCCACCAGGCCAGCACGCGTTACCTACCGCCAACCTCTGGTTATCTGAGGTTTTTCGTGAACATCCGGACTGAACTCAGGGCAGCGGAGAGGAAATGGCACAAATCAAGAGACGCATCTGACCTGAGAAGGTATCACTCTCTCCTCTCTGCCTTTTCCACTGAAGTTCATGCTGCAAAATCTTCAATTATTATACAATTATTATAAATTATCGGCCACAATAGTCCACGCAGTGTCCCGGGTTAGCACTGGCACTAAACAATCAACAGTCGGCTTCGTAAATCGGCAAAATGTCCTGAACTCCTGTACTCTGTCAACTGAGATCCTGTGTTTGGAATCAATATTAGGGAAAAAGTGGAATCAGTGGATCTTTAAAACTAATTAGTTCAAATATCTTTTTTGTGCATTTACTGATGTCCCTATGTAAAGCAGGAAGGCCGCTGGTGCTCACTCAAACCCAATCTGTGCCTTTAAGTCCAGTGAAACACAACACAACAGGAGCCATCACAGTTCACGCATGTTTTTCATTAAATACGTTTAATATACTGAATTTATCAGCAAAGGCTGGTGTGCCGTGCTGATTTGTTTTAATCTGATAGATTATTCAAAATATTTGATTCCAAATGAAATAAACTTGTAATGTGGAATCAATTCAAAGTATATAAAGTGTGTGTGTGCGTGTGTGTGTGTGTGTGTGCGTGTTGTGGTGAGGTGGAATGTGTGCTCAGCCATTGTATTTCCTGTAGGTAATAGAGATCTCTGAGGTTCTGAAGGTCTTCCAGAAATATCTGCATGTCTTCAACTGGACTGAACTTCCATAATATTGTATAATTTTTCAACATGCGTAGCTGAGACCAGTTGTCAACACAGATTCAACTCCATATACCAATATTTAATGGCCCTCGTTCCAGCAAAGATGGCGTGCGTGTCATGATGTCCCAGGCCGAGGCGTGTGATCCCTGTACTGTCACCCGCCTCACACTGTTGAATAAGGAAACGCCGGTCATGACTTTTCCTTCCCCTGAATGAGTTTCCTCCAGAGCGCTTGAACCCTCAGTTGGTCGAGAGACTCTCAGCCAGGACACATGGAGACAGCGTCTTTCTCCCTCTTATTCACACTGGAGCGTTTTTCTGCTTTGAGTGAGTATTAATATGTCAATCTGTACTCCTCTGGCTTGTTGAATTGTTGGTTTTAGGGGAAATCCTGCTTCGAAATGTTGAAACTATAGCTGGTTAGCTGAATCTGATCATTACATTAACAGTATTCATAACAACTAATTACATCATTACATTAATTATCATTATAATGAACATTATAATTGTTAGCAATGTCCTTATTTATATTTGCATAATCAGTGTTCATAAGTTTCTGAGTAGTTTAATTAACTTGTATAATGTTTTTATTAATGGCGCCATTATATTTCATTAACATATGATGTCTGTCAACTTAAATATATGATGAATAGTTACTTTAAACTTTAATCTTGCCAATCTCTCAACACAATAAATATCTCCGTTTTCAAAATAAACCTTCAGCTGTTCATAATCAGATAATTCTCCTTAACAATCACCTATCTTAAAATTATCAATCAGAATAATACATCTCTCATTAACCTTTTTATATCAGTGATTGTAGAGCAGGATTATCTGATGTGAAGCGCTAACACTAGTCGTGATTTCTCTGATGTGAAGCGCTAACACTAGTTGTGATTTCTCTGATGTGAAGCGCTAACACTAGTCGTGATTTCTCTGATAGGAAGCACTAACACTAGTCGTGATTTCTCTGATGTGAAGCGCTAACACTAGTTGTGATTCTCTCTGATGTGAAGCGCTAACACTAGTCGCGTGATTTCTCTGATGTGAAGCGCTAACACTAGTCGTGATTTCTCTGTTGTAAAGCGCTAACACTAGTCATGATTTCTCTGATAGGAAGCACTAACACTAGTCGTGATTTCTCTGATTTGAAGCGCTAACACTAGTCGCTGATTTCTCTGATGTGAAGCGCTAACACTAGTCTTGATTTCTCTGTTGTGAAGCGCTAACACTAGTCGTGATTTCTCTGATGTGAAGCGCTAACACTAGTCTTGATTTCTCTGATGTGAAGCTCTAACACTAGTCTTGATTTCTCTGTTGTGAAGCGCTAACACTAGTCGTGATTTCTCTGATGTGAAGCGCTAACACTAGTCTTGATTTCTCTGATGTGAAGCTCTAACACTAGTCGTGATTTCTCTGATTTGAAGCTCTAACACTAGTCGTGATTTCTCTGATTTGAAGCGCTAACACTAGTCGTGATTTCTCTGTTGTGAAGCTCTAACACTAGTCTTGATTTCTCTGATGTGAAGCGCTAACACTAGTCGTGATTTCTCTGTTGTGAAGCTCTAACACTAGTCGTGATTTCTCTGTTGTGAAGCTCTAACACTAGTCTTGATTTCTCTGTTGTGAAGCGCTAACACTAGTCGTGATTTCTCTGATGTGAAGCGCTAACACTAGTCGTGATTTCTCTGATGTGAAGCACTAACACTAGTCGTGATTTCTCTGTTGTGAAGCTCTGAACACTAGTCGTGATTTCTCTGATGTGAAGCGCTAACACTAGTCGTGATTTCTCTGATGTGAAGCGCTAACACTAGTCGTGATTTCTCTGATGTGAAGCGCTAACACTAGTCGTGATTTCTCTGTTGTGAAGCTCTAACACTAGTCGTGATTTCTCTGATTTGAAGCGCTAACACTAGTCGTGATTTCTCTGTTGTGAAGCTCTAACACTAGTCTTGATTCTCTCTGATGTGAAGCGCTAACACTAGTCGTGATTTCTCTGATGTGAAGCGCTAACACTAGTCTTGATTTCTCTGATGTGAAGCGCTAACACTAGTCTTGATTTCTCTGTTGTGAAGCGCTGAACACTAGTCGTGATTTCTCTGTTGTGAAGCGCTAACACTAGTCGTGATTTCTCTGATGTGAAGCGCTAACACTAGTCGTGATTTCTCTGATGTGAAGCGCTAACACTAGTCGTGATTCTCTCTGATTGTGAAGCGCTAACACTAGTCGTTGATTTCTCTGATGTGAAGCGTTAACACTAGTCGTGATTTCTCTGATGTGAAGCGCTAACACTAGTCGTGATTTCTCTGATGTGAAGCCTAACACAGTCGACTCTGTTGAGCGAACACTAGTCGTGATTTCTCTGTTGTGAAGCGCTAACACTACGATCTGTGAGTACTAGTCGTGATTCTCTGATGTGAAGCGCTAACACTAGTCGTGATTTCTCTGATGTGAAGCGCTAACACTAGTCGTGATTTCTCTGATGTGAAGCGCTAACACTAGTCGTGATTTCTCTGATGTGAAGCGCTAACACTAGTCGTGATTTCTCTGATGTGAAGCGCTGAACACTAGTCGTGATTTCTCTGATGTGAAGCGCTAACACTAGTCGTGATTTCTCTGATGTGAAGCGCTAACACTAGTCGTGATTTCTCTGATTTGAAAGCGCTAACACTAGTCGCTGATTTCTCTGATGTGAAAGCGCTAACACTAGTCGTGATTTCTCTGATGTGAAGCGCTAACACTAGTCGTGATTTCTCTGATGTGAAGCGCTAACACTAGTCGTGATTTCTCTGATTGTGAAGCGTTAACACTAGTCGTGATTTCTCTGATGTGAAAGCGCTAACACTAGTCGTGATTTCTCTGATTTGAAGCGTTAACACTAGTCGTGATTTCTCTGTTGTGAAGCGCTAACACTAGTCGTGATTTCTCTGATGTGAAGCGCTAACACTAGTCGTGATTTCTCTGATGTGAAGCGTTAACACTAGTCGTGATTTCTCTGATGTGAAGCGCTAACACTAGTCGTGATTTCTCTGATTTGAAGCGCTAACACTAGTCGTGATTTCTCTGATGTGAAGCGCTGAACACTAGTCGTGATTTCTCTGATGTGAAGCGCTAACACTAGTCGTGATTTCTCTGTTGTGAAGCGCTGAACACTAGTCGTGATTTCTCTGATGTGAAGCGCTAACACTAGTCGTGATTTCTCTGATGTGAAGCGCTAACACTAGTCGTGATTTCTCTGTTGTGAAGCGCTGAACACTAGTCGTGATTTCTCTGATGTGAAGCGCTAACACTAGTCGTGATTTCTCTGATTGTGAAGCGCTAACACTAGTCGTGATTTCTCTGATTGTGAAGCGCTAACACTAGTCGTGATTTCTCTGATTGTGAAGCGCTGAACACTAGTCGTGATTTCTCTGATGTGAAGCGCTAACACTAGTCGTGATTTCTCTGATGTGAAGCGCTAACACTAGTCGTGATTTCTCTGATTGTGAAGCGCTAACACTAGTCGTGATTTCTCTGATGTGAAGCGCTAACACTAGTCGTGATTTCTCTGTTGTGAAGCGCTAACACTAGTCGTGATTTCTCTGATTTGAAAGCGCTAACACTAGTCGTGATTTCTCTGATGTGAAGCGCTGAACACTAGTCGTGATTTCTCTGATGTGAAGCGCTAACACTAGTCGTGATTTCTCTGATGTGAAGCGCTAACACTAGTCGTGATTTCTCTGATGTGAAGCGCTAACACTAGTCGTGATTTCTCTGTTGTGAAGCGCTGAACACTAGTCGCTGATTTCTCTGATGTGGAAGCGCTAACACTAGTCGTGATTTCTCTGATGTGAAGCGCTAACACTAGTCGTGATTTCTCTGATGTGAAGCGCTAACACTAGTCGTGATTTCTCTGTTGTGAAGCGCTAACACTAGTCGTGATTTCTCTGATGTGAAGCGCTAACACTAGTCGTGATTTCTCTGATGTGAAGCGCTAACACTAGTCGTGATTTCTCTGATGTGAAGCGCTAACACTAGTCGTGATTTCTCTGATGTGAAGCGCTAACACTAGTCGTGATTTCTCTGATGTGAAGCGCTAACACTAGTCGTGATTTCTCTGATGTGAAGCGCTAACACTAGTCGTGATTTCTCTGATTGTGAAGCGCTAACACTAGTCGTGATTTCTCTGATTGTGAAGCGCTAACACTAGTCGTGATTTCTCTGATGTGAAGCGCTAACACTAGTCGTGATTTCTCTGTTGTGAAGCGCTAACACTAGTCGTGATTTCTCTGATTGTGAAGCGCTAACACTAGTCGTGATTTCTCTGATGTGAAGCGCTAACACTAGTCGTGATTTCTCTGATGTGAAGCGCTAACACTAGTCGTGATTTCTCTGTTGTGAAGCGCTAACACTAGTCGTGATTTCTCTGATGTGAAGCGCTGAACACTAGTCGTGATTTCTCTGATGTGAAGCGCTAACACTAGTCGTGATTTCTCTGATGTGAAGCGCTAACACTAGTCGTGATTTCTCTGATGTGAAAGCGCTAACACTAGTCGTGATTTTCTCTGATGTGAAGCGCTAACACTAGTCGTGATTTCTCTGATGTGAAGCGCTAACACTAGTCGTGATTTCTCTGATGTGAAGCGCTGAACACTAGTCGTGATTTCTCTGATTTGAAGCGCTAACACTAGTCGTGATTTCTCTGATGTGAAGCGCTAACACTAGTCGTGATTTCTCTGATGTGAAGCGCTAACACTAGTCGTGATTTCTCTGATGTGAAGCGCTAACACTAGTCGTGATTTCTCTGATGTGAAGCGCTAACACTAGTCGTGATTTCTCTGATTGTGAAGCGCTAACACTAGTCGTGATTCTCTGATTGTGAAGCGCTAACACTAGTCGTGATTTCTCTGATGTGAAGCGCTAACACTAGTCGTGATTTCTCTGATGTGAAAGCGCTGAACACTAGTCGCTGATTTCTCTGATTGTGAAGCGCTAACACTAGTCGTGATTTCTCTGATGTGAAGCGCTAACACTAGTCGTGATTTCTCTGATGTGAAGCGCTAACACTAGTCATGATTTCTCTGATAGTGAAGCGCTAACACTAGTCGTGATTTCTCTGATGTGAAGCGCTAACACTAGTCGTGATTTCTCTGATTGTGAAGCGTTAACACTAGTCGTGATTTCTCTGATGTGAAAGCGCTGAACACTAGTCGTGATTTCTCTGATTTGAAAGCGCTAGCACTAGTCGTGATTTCTCTGATGTGAAGCGCTAACACTAGTCGTGATTTCTCTGTTGTGAAGCGCTAACACTAGTCGTGATTTCTCTGATAGGAAGCGCTAACACTAGTCGTGATCTGTCTGATTTGAAGCGCTAACACTAGTCGTGATTTCTCTGTTGTGAAAGCGCTGAACACTAGTCGTGATTTCTCTGATGTGAAGCGCTAACACTTGTCGTGATCTGTCTGATTTGAAGCGCTAACACTAGTCGTGATTTCTCTGTTGTGAAGCGCTAACACTAGTCGTGATTTCTCTGTTGTGAAGCACTAACACTAGTTGTGATTTCTCTGATTTGAAGCGCTAACACTAGTCGTAATTTCTCTGATGTGAAGCGCTAACACTAGTCGTGATTTCTCTGATGTGAAAGCGCTAACACTAGTCGTGATTTCTCTGTTGTGAAGCGCTGAACACTAGTCGTGATTTCTCTGATGTGAAGCGCTAACACTAGTCGTGATTTCTCTGATTGTGAAGCGCTAACACTAGTCGTGATTTCTCTGTTGTGAAGCACTAACACTAGTCGTGATTTCTCTGATTTGAAGCGCTAACACTAGTCGCTAATTTCTCTGATGTGAAAGCGCTGAACACTAGTCGTGATTTCTCTGATGTGAAGCGCTAACACTAGTCGTGATTTCTCTGATGTGAAGCGCTAACACTAGTCGTGATTTTTCTGATGTGAAGCGCTAACACTAGTCATGATTTCTCTGATAGGAAGCACTAACACTAGTCGTGATTTCTCTGATGTGAAGCGCTAACACTAGTCGTGATTTCTCTGTTGAAAGCGCTAACACTAGTCGTGATTTCTCTGTTGTAAAGCGCTTAACACTAGTCGTGATTTCTCTGATGTGAAGCGCTAACACTAGTCGTGATTTCTCTGATGTGAAGTGCTAACACTAGTCGTGATTTCTCTGTTGTGAAGCGCTGAACACTAGTCGTGATCTGTCTGATTTGAAGCGCTGACACTAGTCGTGATTTCTCTGATTGTGAAGCGCTAACACTAGTCGTGATTTCTCTGATGTGAAGCGCTAACACTAGTCGTGATTTCTCTGATGTGAAGCGCTAACACTAGTCGTGATTTCTCTGATGTGAAGCGCTAACACTAGTCGTGATTTCTCTGATGTGAAGCGCTAACACTAGTCGTGATTTCTCTGATGTGAAAGCGCTAACACTAGTCGTGATTTCTCTGATTTGAAGCGCTAACACTAGTCGTGATTTCTCTGTTGTGAAGCGCTGAACACTAGTCGCTGATTTCTCTGATGTGAAGCGCTAACACTAGTCGTGATTTCTCTGATGTGAAGCGCTAACACTAGTCGTGATCTCTCTGATTTGAAGCGCTAACACTAGTCGTGATTTCTCTGATGTGAAGCGCTAACACTAGTCATGATTTCTCTGATTGTGAAGCGCTAACACTAGTCGTGATTTCTCTGATGTGAAGCGCTGAACACTAGTCGTGATTTCTCTGATGTGAAGCGCTAACACTAGTCGTGATTTCTCTGATTTGAAGCGCTTAACACTAGTCGTGATTTCTCTGTTGTGAAAGCGCTAACACTAGTCGTGATTTCTCTGATGTGGAAGCGCTAACACTAGTCGTGATTTCTCTGATTGTGAAGCGCTAACACTAGTCGTGATCTGTCTGATTTGAAGCGCTTAACACTAGTCGTGATTTCTCTGATGTGAAGCGCTGAACACTAGTCGTGATTTCTCTGTTGTGAAGCGCTGAACACTAGTCGTGATCTGTCTGATTTGAAGCGTTAACACTAGTCGTGATTTCTCTGATTGTGAAGCGCTAACACTAGTCGTGATCTGTCTGATTTGAAGCGCTGAACACTAGTCGTGATCTGTCTGATTTGAAGCGCTAACACTAGTCGTGATTTCTCTGATGTGAAGCGCTAACACTAGTCGTGATTTCTCTGTTGTGAAGCGCTAACACTAGTCGTGATTTCTCTGATTGTGAAGCGCTAACACTAGTCGTAATTTCTCTGATTGTGAAGCGCTAACACTAGTCGTGATTTCTCTGTTGTGAAAGCGCTAACACTAGTCGTGATTCTCTCTGATGTGAAGCGCTAACACTAGTCGTGATTTCTCTGATGTGAAGCGCTAACACTAGTCGTGATTTCTCTGATGTGAAGCGCTAACACTAGTCGTGATTTCTCTGATGTGAAAGCGCTAACACTAGTCGTGATTTCTCTGATGTGAAGCGCTAACACTAGTCGTGATTTCTCTGATGTGGAAGCGCTAACACTAGTCGTGATTTCTCTGATGTGAAGCGCTAACACTAGTCGTGATTTCTCCTGATTGTGAAAGCGCTAACACTCATCGTGATTTCTCTGATGTGAAAGCGCTGAACACTAGTCGTGATTTCTCTGATGTGAAAGCGCTGAACACTAGTCGTGATTTCTCTGATGTGAAGCGCTAACACTCAGTCGTGATTTCTCTGTTGTGAAGCGCTAACACTAGTCGTGATTTCTCTGTTGTGAAGCGCTAACACTAGTCGTAATCTGTCTGATTTGAAGCGTGAACACTAGTCGTGATTTCTTTGTTGTGAAGCACTAACACTAGTTGTGATCTGTCTGATTTGAAGTGCTAACACTAGTTGTGATTTCTCTGATGTGAAGCGCTAACACTAGTTGTGATTTCTCTGATGGTGAATAATACATTCTTATGTCCATCATTTACATCCTTATGTCCATACTATACATCCTTATGTCCATACTATACATCCTAATGTCCATACTATACATCCTAATGTCCATACTATACATACTAATGTCCATACTATACATCCTAATGTCCATACTATACATACTAATGTCCATACTATACATACTAATGTCCATATGCTATATATCCTTGAATGTCCATACTATACATCCTAATTTCCATACTATATATCCTAATGTCCATACTATACATCCTAATGTCCATACTATACATCCTGAATGTCCATACTATACATACTAATGTCCATACTATATATCCTAATGTCCATACTATACATCCTAATTTCCATACTATACATCCTAATGTCCATACTATATATCCTAACTACACATTCTAATGTCCATTCTGTACACCCTTATGTCCATACTAAACAATAATACATTTCTTTATGTCCATCCTTTACATCCTTATGTCCATACTATACAAACTAATGTCCATACTATACATACTAATGTCCATTCTATATATATCCTAATGTCCATACTGTTCATCCTAATGTCCAAACTATACATACTAATGTCCATATTAAACATCCTAACTACACGTTCTAATGTCCATTCTGTACACCCTTATGTCCATACTATACATCCTTATGGCCATACTATACATCATTATGTCCATACTAAACATCCTTATGTCCATACTATACATCCTAATGTCCTTACTTTACATCCTTATGGCCATACTAAACATCCTTATGTCCATACTATACATCCTAATGTCCATACTTTACATCCTTATGGCCATACTATACATCCTAATGTCCATACTATACATCCTTATGTCCATAATAAACATCCTTATGTCCATACTATACATCCTAATGTCCATACTATACATCCTTATGTCCATACTAAACATCCTTATGTCCATACTATACATCCTAATGTCCATACATTCTTATGTCCATACTTTTACATCCTTATGTCCATACTATACATCATAATGTCCATACTATACATCCTATTGTCCATACATTCTTATGTCCATACTTTACATCCTTATGTCCATAATATACATCCTAATGTCCATGCATTCTTATGTCCATACTTTACATCCTTATGTCCAGACTATACATCCTATTGTCCATAATATACTTCCTTATGTCCATACTTTACATCCTAATGTCCATACTATAAATCATAATGTCCATACTATATATCCTAGAGTCCATACTACACATCCTAATGTCCATTGTATACATCCTGAATGTCCAATACTTTACAACCTAATGTCCATACTGACACATCTTAATATGAGATTAAAATAAGTGTGTCCCAAAGCATGTTGAAAAGAGTGTGGTCTAATATTTTCGGTGGATTTTTGATGTGTGTATCACTATAACAGCTAATATTATCCACAACCCATTGCACTTTGGAGGAGGAAATACAAACACAAATAAAAAGTGTTAAAAAATGTCCAGTTTAATCTGACACAAAAAATATTTATTATTTATTTTTGTCTACCGGTTTGAAATCGCTGGTGTTTCTGACGTCACAAACTACCTTGTTGTAACCACTCAGATCAACGTGTGATCGTCAGACCAATGGATCTCTGAGCTGAGTGAGTGAGTGGAGGCAGGGCTCATTTTGATAATCATAGAACCACAAATATCTAAATGAGGCAGAGGTGTCGGGTTATATTCAAGAGATTTTGAAACACTGAAGGAAAAAACATTAAAATACACAGAATTTTGGTGATTAAAGATGAGTTTTAAGCGATAACATTTTTGACGACAGGGAAACTTTAAGCGTGAATTAATGCATATTCAGCGCACCCATATTGCAAAGTGTTCAGCGAGTTACTCAGATGATCAATCAGATATTCTCTCCTGACAGGTGGCTTCCTGATTGCACACACTACTAAAGGCTTGTGTCTGTAGCGCGCATGTGAGTCGGGTGATGCTGAGGATGTGTGATGAGAGCGACCCGTCTCAGCAGTGGATCTGGACCGCGACAGGAGACTCGAGCACACGCTGCTGTCCCGGTGCCTGTGGGCCGATCAGAGCGCCACCGTCCCGCACCACGCCGTCTGGTCAGCTTTCAGCGTCTGCCACACCGCACCCGCGTGGATGTGCTGACGACAGCCCAGGGGTCTTCGGACTGGCAGAGACGCCGCTGTTCCTGAAGAAGCAGGGTGTGCGGGGTGGTGGTGCGCTCCAAGCAAGAGCTACTGCCAGACTGGTCTATGATGACGGTGGACTCCGAGGCCGACTGGAGACCGCGTCTCTCTGCGCCCACACAGGTCAGCTGACTCTCCTGACATCACAACTTCATTTATGTCTATGGAAGCTTCTGAGTTCATCTCAAATCGCAATTGTGAGAAATAAAGTCAGAATTGCGAGAAATAAAGTCAGAATTGTGAGAAATAAACGTGTAATTCTGAAAGATTTTATTTTATTCTGTGTCTGAAAGGGGCCTTTAGAAGTAGGCTAACATTTAGGCTGATTTGACTTGCTTTTGGCATTTGGGTATGATCGAGCGGTGATCAGGATAATAGCCTACAGTACAGTAATCAGTGAGGTTACTAACAGTACCTTGATGAATTTATATAATACTAATTTAATAATATAATGTGTGTATTTTTTGCTGTCCATATTGTTAAAAGCACATTCAGGTTTCAGTCTCTCCAGTCATTGTAAACAAGCCTTTACCTACATTTTCGATAAAACTCCACAAATGTACACATGATTTGTATTCCTTTTCACACAATTAATAAAGACTCGGGTATTTTCTTGCACAACTATGTTATGACCTGTAAACTACTGAGATTTTGAGGTTTGCATCTCCTAAGGGCTTATTTCTACCACTTGTGATGTAAAGCGCTCGAGTTTGAGTCTCTTAAACACCAGAAAAGATCTCAAAGACTAGCCAAAGCAGATCAATTGGCAAGGTTACTTTAGCATAGCATGTTTATTTTATCTTACGTTTAGCACTATCGTTTAGGTTTAGCGTAGGTTGGTATGTTATTTTCAAAAGCTATGGAGCATTACATTTTTAGCATCACTCATTTCTAAACTGTCACGTTACATACAACATCCCAGGTTATAAAACGTTGCTAGAACATCCTATAAGCAACACTCACTGGATATTCCAATGTGCAGAATAGCATTCCCTTTCAAGGGAACTCGCATTGTGTCCGATTGACTCTGTGGAGACGCTTTGCATGATGACGTCTTCGAAGCATATGTGAAATCAGTCCACTGGTGTGGTGATACATCAGAGGCAGGTAATGTCACAAACAAGGAAACTGTAAAGCCTGCCCGAAACAAAGCTTCTGTATCTGTCTATTTGGTGTTGTACGGTCTGTATATTCAGAAACAATGGCGAAGCGAACAGCAGTTTACAGTGTGTGTGCACCCCTGCTGTCGTCATTACGGGTAGGGACACACACAATCTTTGTGTTGCTTGTTTGGATAAGAAGCGTGCACAGGCGGGCGCTCGAGGGCTGTTATGTGCTTCCCCACGTGATGACTCCGACCACGCCCAGCGTTCTTTGGCGAGGACGCTCAGGGCTCGCGTTCCCCAGGGCACGGGTTTAGCGCTGCCAAGGCTGCAAATGGCTCTATCAGAAGGGGTTATACCGACGGGCCCAGCCTTCTCTCTGCCTTCACCTGATTGATTCCAGTGCCTGTTCCAGGGTTTGGAAGCACACGCGCTGTGGTCGCCTGCCGTCCTGGTCTAGAGCACCCGACACTGTAACTATCTAAGTTCCGAGGATGCGATGTTCGTGTTAAAGCACAAGAACTGAGGACTCATCTCATGCTTATGAGGAGCTTATTGAGGTTGTAACTAGAGCTGTGGCCAGATTAGGCATTGATGGCCAGCTGCTGATAAGCAGGAGATTTGTTCACAACCTCAACACCGGGGCCTTCCATTTTTAAAGGTTTATCTAGTTCAGCCCAAAAATTAATGTCTTTAATGACTCACCCTTATGACGTCTCAAGCCTGTCAGGACCTCCGCTCATCTTCAGAACACAGTTTAAGATATTTTAGATTCAGTCTGAGAGCTTCCTGTCCCTCCATTGGAAATGTCTGTACGGTTTACTGTCCTTGTCACAGAAAGCAATAAGACATCATCAAAGTAGTCCATGTGACATCAGTGGGTTAGTTACAATGTTTTAGAAGCATTCGAAATTACATTTTGGTACAAAAATAACAAAAACTATGACTTTATTCAGCATTGCATTCTTTTCCGATTTCTGTTTTTATTTGTATTTTTTATTAAACATTTACTTACGAGAATACTGAAGTGAACATTCATAAGCAAAAAAAAAAAAAGAGCCAGAGGTACTTTAATGGTTTTCTTATTGGTTCTTTTTGGTGTGTGTGTTTTTTTTTAGAATTGAGAACATAATTAACTTTCAACTTTTGAAAGGTAAAATAAAAAAGCAATGCTTTTTCTATTTTTTTTAATCTATTTGTTGTGGCAGCAGTGTGCAGGCTTTTTTTGTTTTATATACAAAAGTTATGACACATAAAGAAAAAACAAGTACAAGCACAAGAATACAATTAATCAAAGATACAAATTATATACACAGTGCTTTAATTCCAGGTAGGTCTACTAATATTACTTTTCAGGTTATTGTTTCTGTCTGAAAGAAATCTAATTTAGTAATCAAATGTAAAATAGCACTATATAGTTTATCATAGATAGAATAATGCTTATTAAATCTAAAGTTGCTTATTCAAGAGCTGTGAGCTGTTTTCTCTGCCTTTTGTTGTTTGATTCGCATTAATGGCTGAATCGTCAACAGGTTTACTAGACTGCTGCCCCTTTAAAGGGATACTCCACTTTTTTTGGAAATAGGCTCATTTTACAACTGACCGAGTTAAACAGTTGAGTTTTCACCGTTCTCAAATGTCATTCAGACGATTTTCTGATATTTAGAAGAATATCAGTAACCAGGCAGTTACTGGTCTCATTGAGCTTCCATAGTAGGAAAATATATACTATGTAAGTCAATGAGAGGCAGTGATTTGGCCCTAGACACAGTTTGCAAAATGCGAGGCCACCAAGGAGACGTCTAAAACCATTGGCCTCTCTATAGCCCTGGTGGCCACTGAGAGGCATCTGTGGCTCAATCTAAGTAATATAAGGGAAAATAGACAGAACGTCCTTATGGACGTACCCCTGTCACAAACAGGTGGCTGCTTTCCAGAAGCTCCTCCCCGTCGCTCTCATATCACCATGAGAGATATAAAAATAAACATCTAATGCCAGCTCTTTACACCATGCCACTGAAAAACAGAGTGTTGCTTCTCTCGCTCCCCTCAAAACAATTGGGGACATGGAAAGCACTCTCAACCACAACCTTCAAAGGGTAAGACAGATCTGAGGACGGTCATTATATCTGATGGTCTAAGGCTGCGGGGAAAACGTCCTGACGCCCAAGTGGTCAGGCCAATGAGAGCAGCAGTCCCCCCCTCAGATAGCACGGTGACACCTCATCTACACGTGCCTGATGTCCTTCGGTCGCCTGCCACCTTGAGTATTTCGAGGGTGCAGCGGTCTCCAGTGAGCACATATCTCAGAATCCACCTGGAAATGTAGTGGCTCCCTGGTATTCCTGCCCCCTCCAGAAGGTTCCTAGAGCAGTTTGGTCGATCCCTTCCGGTTCGCCATTACAGGGTGTCGAATCGACGCAGAGCGAGTTCCCTTGAAAGGGAAGACCTCGGTTATATCTGTAAACATGGTTCCTTGAAGAGAGAGGAGGACGCAAAATTTCTTGCCAAATCTCCTGAGTGCCCTGTCTGTGACTTACTTCGACTTTTACGAAGCTAGTGCTGCTTTGTTTTGGGCAGGTTTTATAGTTTCCTTGTTTGTGACATGACCCGCCACTGCCACCATTGGACTGATTTCATATGTGCTTCAAGACGTCATTACGCAAAGCATTACCACAGCATCAGTCGACACAGCGTCTGGTTCCCTCTTCGGGGAACATATCTTTTTCCATGATACGGACTTGCTGGATTTTATGGATGCTTGTTTCCCTCACAGAATAAAACATTTTTAAAAGATAATTGTGACTTTTTATCTTATAATTCTGAGAATTGCAAGAAACAAAAGTCAGAATTGTGAGATAAACGATAAAGTTGCAATTGCCTTTTTTATTCCTTTATATCTTCAATTAAACTTCCATTGTTTTTGCACCATTATAGACAACTTAAGAAAAAAGACCAGTGAATAAAGGAATTACCATTTGCCCATCAACTTCATTATGGTTTATGTTTGAAAACACATGCTGCTTAATGCTAACATCAATCTCTTTCCAACAGGCCCATCCACAATGTCAACAGTGATATCCACAGGAGAAATCACCACTCGGACAGTCCCTCTCATGACCCAGCACACTGTCAGAAGCAGAATGAAACGAACCACCACAACTGGTCTAGGTGATCTGACAGCATTCACAGCCGAAACAGACCTGAAGGAGAACTTCACTCAAATGCTGGAGACAGAATCACCTATCGAGGACACTGATGTGTCCTCCACTGCTCTGATGGAGACCAGAACCCTTCATGTACCTCAGAACTTTACCTCAGAACAGGCTTCACGTGAGCTCAGATGTCTTGAAGCAGACCCATAACCCTCCGTTTTCTCAGGAAGGGTTCACACTCTGCACAACGGATGCTGAGGCCTTTAGTTTCCTCCAATGCAAGTACTGAAGCTCAGACCGCTCTCAGATTCTCACACTGGACCGTCGGAAGAGAACAGCATCCGCACTGAAGCAGATCATGCATCGACTGAGAGCTTACCAGTGTCAAACACAGATGGCTCATGGACAAATGCCACAACCAGACACTCAAAGATCACCAAAGACGTTCAGACCACATTGCCACTCAAAACCAGAACGACCGAGCAATTACTGAAGTTCTTACCAGTACGGATACTAGATCAGCTCCAGACATTAGTTCTGCTAGAGCAAGTGCCACGACCTCTCTGACAGCCCCGCACACATCTACACCTGCCCTGGACACAGACACATTCATATCAGCGACTGCAACTGCTGCCACAGCTGTAGAAATGAGCAGATCTCCCGTGGTCACTGCTGCACCCAGAACTAAAGAATCATCTCCTCCAGCATCTACAGTCACTCATACAGCATCTACAGTCACTGCTTCAGTGTCTACAGTCACTCCTACAGCTTCTAGACTCCCTCCTATAATGTCTACAGTCCCTCCTACAACATCTACTCTCACTCCTACAACATCTACATTCACTTCTCCAGTGTCTACTACAGTCACTCCTACAACATCTACATTCATTCCTCCAGTGTCTACAGTCACTCCTGCAGCGTCTACGCTCACTCCTTCAGTGTCCAGAGTCACTCCTCCAGCGTCTACAGTCACTCCTACAGCATCTACGCTCACTCCCTCCAGTGTCTAGAGTCACTCCTACGGCGTTCTTACAGTCACTCCTACAGCATCTACGCTCACTCCTTCCAGTGTCTAGAGTCACTCCTACGGCGTCTACGGTCACTCTTACGGCGTCTACAGCCACTCCTACGGCGTCTACAACCACTCCTACGGCGTCTACAGTCACTCCTACGGATTCTACAGCCACTCCTCACGGCGTCTCCAGCCCCTCCGTACGGCGTCTCACAGTCACTCCTACGCGCGTCTACAGTCACTCCTACGGCGTCACAGTCACTCCTACGGCGTCTACAGTCACTCCGATGGCGTCTACAGCCACTCCTACGGCGTCTACAGCCACTCCTACTGGCGTCTGACAGTCACTCCTACGGCGTCTACAGTCACTCCGACGGCGTCTACAGCTCACTCCTGACGGCGTCTACAGTCACTCCTACAGCGGCTCACTGCACATCAACGGTGAGCACTGATCCTCACTCATCTGCCTATAGTCCTGTTTGTTTGCCCAAAATCTTCCTGAATGAAGTTAAAACCTATCATGTCACTGATTTGTGTTTGACTAAATATTTATACATCAATAACTGTACATGATATGTGTTTTTTAAATCAAGTGATCAAAGTGCTCGCTGCCGCTGCAATCAGTGTTATTTTGGCTCGCACACACCGTGTTTCACTCGGACGCGCGCTCGAATCTGTTGCGCGATATCGTCATGTATATTGTAGTATTGTTTTACTAAATCCCCCGACCACTATGTCAGTCTGAGACAGCGAGACCTAGACAAGACCCGAGAGGTCGAGACCTAAGACCAAGACCAAAGACCGCCAAGACTACATGACAAGACTCGAAGACCACGTAAAATTGGTCTCGAGACATACATCACTAATACTCAACTTACACTCTAATGAGAGTTAGTAGACATGGTGCAACGTTACTTACAATCAACAGAAAATATTAAAGGGACTCTCAAAATACAGTGAAACCAAAGTGAACAAAAGTACCGATAGCAGTCTCTTACATAAATCACTAGGTGGTCTGCGCCTGCACCGCCTCAATGGGTAGAGAAGCAGGGCTTCTTTTGGGGGGCTAAGGCAAGTTCCTGTCACTCTAAGCAGTTTATATCCCTGGACATTAGAATGTGGGAGAAGATTTACTGTCCAGACAGAAAATACAAACAGGGGAATGTAATCCCAGCTCAAGGTAGTGAAACAAATTTGGTCCAAATTTTACAAAGCAGAGGTGGACCTCTTCGCCTCCCAGCAGACAGGGCAATGTAGGGGACACTACTTTTTTCAGAGTCACCCAGCCCCCCAGGATCTGGACGCGGTGGCGCATACATGGCCCAGAATGCGCTTCCATGCATTTCCTCCAGTTGCTCTGCTTTAGGGAGTTCTAGCCAGAGTTCGCCAACAAATGTCTTGCCTCTTACTGATAGCACCTCTTTGGCCGAACATAATATGGTTGTCCATGATTTTATCTCTCCCTCGACAGCTCCCCCTGGGATGATAGGGGAGAGGAGGGACCTTCTGTCTCAAGCATTGGGGACAATATTTCATCCTGGCCCGATCCTGGTGGTGTTCACGTTACTCTGGGCTCTCATGTCCTTGAGTCGACATCACAAGGTCATGTCTGAGAACTTCTTCATGTTTGTGTGAGCACACACTACACAACCGTAAGGGGTCCAGACACCCACAGTGCGGTGGCGTGGGTATTTCTTGTTCACCATAACTCTTAAATCAAGCGCAGCATTGAGTCTAGCTTTTGAAAGGCAACAATTTTGGTTACTTGACTATAACCCTGTTCCATGAAAAAGTGGGAACGAGATGCTGCACCTTATTGCTGCCCACAAAGCGTTCCCATATCACTTAAATTAAGAATTTTCAGGGAACAGGGTTACAGTCCAATAACCCGAGACATTTCCACTGTTTGTCTGCCACCACTATGTGCCCGCAGCTACAAGTGACGTAACTGTGACGTCTGCTCCAAAATGGTCTATCGTCTTGTTTAATACTATCATGAAATCATTCCTGCGTCTCTTTGGTGTGTTCACTATAGATATGTCATATTTCATTGGTAGTTTTTGAATCTGTCGACATTGCCGAACTGCTCACAGACTGTCTGGCAAAAATCACAAACTGGAATCTGACTGGCTGCTTGATACATACACTGCCTTTCAAAAGTTTGGGATCTGTATGATTTTTAATCATAAAAAAATCGCACCAAAAACATCTTACTGACCCCAAACGTTTGAAAGGTAGTGTTTAATGTTACAAAAGCTTTCTGTCCCAGATAAATGCTGTTTATCTGCAAAAAAAAAAAAAAAAAAATCTTGTACATAACTGTTTTCAATATTGATAATAAACATAAAAGTTTCGTCATTTAGAAGTGCTTTCCAAAAAATTATGTGACACTGAAGACCCCACCCTGTAAATTCAGCTTTGATCAGAGAAATAAATTACACTTTAAAATATATTCAAATTGAAAACAGTTATTTTAAATTGTCATAATATTTAACAATATTACTGTTTTTGTTTGTTTTTTTTTAATAAAAAAATGCATCCTTGGTGAGCAGAAGAGACTTCTTTTAAAAACATTAAAAATCTTACCAACCCCAAACTTTTGAATGGCGGTGTAGCTTCAATGGAAACCCTTCAGGTGTTCCTGTAACTGTAAGAAACTGCAGGAAAATCAGTGTTACCATTCACACAAGTCACATCAATGAACACATTTGCTTTCGAGGTTTACCCTTCATTCGGATTCATGCGTTCCCTGGGAATCAAACCCATGGCATTTCTAGAAACTCCACTCTTCTGTTCAAGCTCCAGCAATATTATCAAGATCATCATAGTAGTCAAAATCATTTTCTCTTTAACATTCTGCTGTATGTTTGTTGATTGCAGTTTGAACCGAACAGAGGCCGTCAGGTGTCTGGTGAACGTAACCTCAGCCATTATTCATATGGATTATTGTGTAATCAATTTCACAACACCTGGAAAATCCTGCAGCTTCATCTAATGACGGATGCTTCTCACTTCACTAGCTGTTCTGAAGATGCGAGAGACCGCACCGGTACACATGCCGGATAGTGGGTGCTGATTCCCGGTGAGACCTATGTGTTTGAGATCATTTCTGCGATGGACAGCGCTTCGCTTAAACATCACAGTTCAAACCGGTAAGACCCTCACATTCCTTCAGAGCTGTAGTGAATCAGAAGGTGGCTGTGTACAGAAGTGTGTGGAAGTGCAGAACAGGGTGTTCTCTCTCTGCCTCCAGTTTCCTCACTCAAGGCATGTTCAGCTGCTAAAACGATAACAGAATAATCCTTTTCTCTCCAGTGAGTCTTTCTCTGAACAGATATTATTATGCGTAAACTTTCCCGTTAACAGTAAGAGCAGAGGTCATTAAAAGTAGTGCACTTCAGGATTACAATTTCCTGATCATTTACTCACAACCACGTCATCCAAGATGTTCTTGTCTTTCTTTCTTCAGTGGCAAAGAAATGGGTTTTTGAGGAAAACACTCCAGGTGTTTCTCCATATAGTGACTTCAATGGGGTCTAACGGGTCGAAGGTCCAGATGTGAGTTTCAGTGCAGCTTCAAGTCAAGTCACCTTTATTTATATAGCGCTTTTTACAATACAGATTTGATCAAAGCAGCTTCTTAGTGTTAACATGAAAATAATACAACACAGATCAATAATATTGTTGTTGAATATTAAATGTCCCCAACTAAGCAAGACAAAAGCCAAGGCAACAGTGGCAAGGAACCAAAACTCCTTTGTCATACTTCCTGGTTCTGGTAAGAACTCGGAGCTGCTGCGTTTTGGACTAGCTGAAGTTTGTTTATTCAGCGTGCAGGGCAACCACCCAGTAGAGCGTTACAGTAATCTAGCCTTGATGTCATGAACTAATTGTTGAGAGCACATAATTTAGAGTGTTAGACAGTTTTCTAGGCTGTTACCTTTGGATGATTTTTGTCCAATAATTTTTATATCAGCTATGCATTCCGTTAATTTTGTGAATGTGTAAGTTTCATTTAGATTTTGAAGAAATATAGAGCCAAGTATCATCAGCAAAACAGTGAAAGCTAATTCCATGTTTCCTAATGATATCTCCTAATGGCAGCATGTACAGAGTGAATAGAAGCGGTCCTAGTACTGAGCCTTGTGGTACGCCATACTGAACTTGTGATTGATAAGACGACATCTCTTCATTTACTGCTACAAACTGATAACGGTCAGATAAGTGTGATTTAAACCATGCTAGTGCAATTCCACAAATGCCTACATAGTTTTCTAGTCTATTTAATTTGTGGTCAATTGTGTCAAATGCAGCACTTAGCTGGCTAGTCTTAGTGGTTTATGCAACTTGGCCAATCAGGACCCTTCATTTCCTTCCTTTCGTTTGATTCCTCTCTGGATCTGCTTGACGTTTGGACGTTGGAAGTGAGCCTGAGCAACTTGACCTTTGACCCACTCTGTCCAGGACACATTGTTCCAGAAGTCCTGCCTCCTCCTTTGTTCCTCCTGTGTATCAGGATGCGTTTGCTTCTGCTGGCGGACTGCCACACATTCAGGCCGACTGCAGCTCGCGCTTCTGGAGGACTCTGCAGGCTCCTGGACTGGACTTAGGTGGTGGAGCTCCCTTAACATTTTTTCTCTGTTACACTTTAGACATTCTACTAACTACAAGTAACTTTGCAGCTACATGTCAACTGGCTCTTGCAAATTGTCGCCTCTTTTCCTATTTGTAGTGGAGATGAGTGGTACCCGGTGGGGTCTTCTGCTGTTGTAGCCCATCCGCCTCAAGGTTGTGTGTGTTGTGTCTTCACAAATGCTTTGCTGCATACCTCGGTTGTAACGAGTGGTTACTTTCAGTCAAAGTTGCTCTTCTATCAGCTTGAATCAATCGGCCCATTCTCCTCTGACCTCTAGCATCAACAAGGCATTTTTGCCCACAGGACTGCCGCATACTGGATGTTTTTCCCTTTTCACACCATTCTTTGTAAACCCTAGAAATGGTTGTGTGTGAAAATCCCAGTAACTGAGCAGATTGTGAAATACTCAGACCGGCCCGTCTGGCACCAACAGCCATGCCATGCTCAAAATTGCTTAAATCGCCTAGCAATACGTAACTGAACGAAGTAGAT
>JAQIUQ010003277.1:0-70000 GCA_030378365.1 Hybognathus amarus
AGATTCTCATTATCTGTTATGTTTTGTTTATTTGTTGTGTTGTTGTATTTCTGTTATATTGTAATTTATCTCTAATTTTTATTTACCAATTATCATAGTTCGGTTTTTTCATTCTGTTGTGTTGTTTTTTTATTTTGTCATATTGACTCACTCTTGTATATCATTCTCACTCTATTCTGTCATGTTCTGTCTATTCTGTTGTCTCATATTCTACTGACTCATTCTGACTCTGAATCTTTCTCACTCATTATAACTTTTGATTTTGTTGTGTTTGTTTTGATTTCTGTCTATATTCTTACTCTACTCTATTTCTCACTCACTCTACTGACTCTGTTATGTTCCGTTCTGATTTGTTTGTGTTTTTGTCTTAGATCTACTCTACTTTACTCACTCTGACTCACTCATCTTTATGCTCACGAATTCTACTTTGTTTGTGTGTCGATTTCCCGTCACATATGACACTCACCTTGATATCTTTTCTGTTTTTGAGTCCGTCTCGTTTGATATTTCTTAATTTATGACTCATCTATTTCTGTTTGTTCCTGGGTGTTTGTGTTTTTGTCCCCCGTTTTTGTTCTACCTACTCCACTCACTCACTCCACTCGTTTATCACCCCCACGCCCGTTGTGGTGTGGGGTACTTCATCGTATCTGTTCTGTTTTTGTCGGTTGGTGTCGAATTTGTCTATTGTTTTTGATCTCAATCGTTCTGTTCTTTTTGATTGCATCCGTTCCCGTTATTCGATTGTAATCTCGATTCTGTTATATTTCCACCCATCATTTTGTCCCGTTCTGTCTGTCCTGTCAAACTGTTCATAATTTTGGGATTATTTGTTCCAGCACTACCAGTTCTCAACTTTGTGTTGAACATATTAGCACACGTAGAATCACACACGTATAGCATATGTAGACAAATAGCATATGTAGAATTGAACATTAACACAGATTGATAAAAGGGTTTGCGATAGTTATTAATAGTTCAAGTAACAAATTGAACCTTATTGTAGTGTTACCTATTTTCAATCAATTTTTTTTCTTTGTTATATAATACAGGTCAAAGTTTGAGATTTTATATTTTATTCTTTTATTATTTCTTGTAGTCTTGTGGTCACCAAAGGCTGTTTATCCGTTGAGAAGACAGAAAATAGAAAATATTATTTGAACAATAAAATAATGAGCCCCACGTGACACACAGTAAGCTGTACTCACTCTGACTCATCATCATTACTCCAGCTTCAGTGTCACACGATCTTCACAACCACTTAATATGAGCAGCCCACTTATCAATAATCAGTGTTGAACTGAGAAACCGGATATTCAAAATCCCCGGGATGAGATATTTAAAATAAATTAACAAATAAAAATAATGCTGCAATTATCAGGAATATATTTATTAAAAGTGACATGACACATATTTATAATGTTATAACACTCATTTAAAAGTAATGCAGTTACTAATTCTTTCATCTAAAAGACCTGAAAAATAAAAATTACTAGCGGGTTATTTTATCTAATCAAAATTAGTGCACAGACACCACATTCCAACGATGCGCACACGATAGTTCGTCTTTAAAAAGTGCAGCAACTTCGACAGTACGGCCTGAGTCGAGGATATAAAGAGTGTTTCGGGAATCGAGTCATCTGAAGATATGTTTGGTTTGTTTCAAGTCTCTACTCATAAACCACGATTTAGGGAAGGGATATTCATATTGCGGCCGCCGCTGGTCAAGTCACTCTGATGACAGTGTTTATTTCCGTAACACACATGCAAACTCCACGCTTACATCATCTTAACTGTCTGTGCCGTCTTGTGCTGTGTGTGTGTTCGCTGTGGATCACGTTGCTAATTTTGGAAGTCTGCTAGAGAACCAGATGTTGCCGAGTTTTAGACGATTATCTGTTTACAGTTACACAGAGTTGATCCACTGACAGTGTCGAACCCACGACGCGGTGTGTGCGTGACGTGCTGAACTGGATTGGCCCATGTTAATCAGTTTCGAGATGAACTTAAATACAGTGATATGCGTCAACACGTAAACATCTGCATCGTTTTCTGATAAAAACAGTGTCTCTCCTGACCTTCATGATGTAATCTGATCATAATGGGCAAATTTGAATAGCTACAGTAAGATAATCTTAAAAAAATAAAAACAAATGCAACATACGCAAACTTTAAGAGTGTAATTGTACCACAATATTTCTATAAAAACAACAATAAACCCGTTTTTTCTCGTCTGTTGTTGCTTGGGAGTAATCATGCACACTTAATTTCATTTATTTTATTTGCTATCATGCGAGTACGTATCTGTATCGGACGGTAGCCGAGAAGAGTAAAAACAGACAAAAATGGATTAAGTTTAAAATTATCAGATGTATCCACTATTAATGAATGCACTGAATTTTGGAATTACGTTTTACATGCACGTGCTGATGTGTGCAGCATACGAGATACAGCTGGTAAGAGATCACGACACTATCTCATTCAGAGCACGTGCTTAAACTGTCGATAAAAGAAATTAACAGCCACTTAACCCGTATTAACACACTTCAGCATACGACAATGAACCCATTTACAGATAAACACATCTTGGACCCGTTTGCAATCATTTTAAAGATCCACTATGTCTCGCTCGACCTGAGCATCTAAATATGTACAGATGATCTGTACAGCCATTTTTGCAAAATCATTCTGATAACATTTACTCCTGACCTGGAAGTGTGTAACACTGATGGTAGAGCTTAAACGAAACACCAGAACATATCAATAACGCCATCCCACGGTGCATAGGACACCTAGTAGCCACTTAGTACACTTGCCAGACAACTTATATCGACACAGACAACACTGACAATGATCGAAGAAAACATCAGTACTGTGAACTCACAACCGCATAGCAACACTCACAATTGATCGACATTTCTTATAACTGTGACCCACATGCATAACAACACCTAGCAACTCATTGGTAGGACATTTAGTAACCTGTGCAGCCCACACCTACACCCTACAACGTATTTAAGACATCTTAGTAACCTGCTCAATTGCGACACCGGATAATAATAATAACCATTGAGACATGAGTACGTGCGTACCTACACCATCAGACATTACAGCACCACCGACATATGCATAGCAGCACCATATACGAATCACAGCGAAATATTTAAGTTAATCCTACATGCATAGCAATATTAATAACTATAAGCAACATTAGTAACTGCGAATCCGGACACCGCATAACAATACTTAACAACCATTAGAACATCTTATAACCCTGCTTACTACACGATGGCAACACTTACAAATTATTTAGAATATTAGTAACTGTGAATCCGACATGCATACAACACCTACAATGATCAGAACATTAGTAACGCTGATCTGACATGCATACAACACCTCTAATGATTAGAACATCCTTAGTAGCTGCTCACCTCTGACACCATAGTAACATCAATAATGATTTAAGAACATCTTAGTAACTGTGAATCCGACATGCATAACAACACCTACAACTAAGACATCAGACTGTGATCCTACATGAGACAACACTCTAATAATGATCAGAACATCTAGTAACCGTAATCGACACTGATACAACATGCAGCAACTATTAAAAGACATTAGTAAGCCGCTATTACACTGCATAGCAGCACCATACCACAAGAACATTAGTACCTACGACCCACATGCATACAACATGCAGTAACCACTCAAACATTAGTAACTTGTGAATCCCGTGCATAGCAATATTACAATGATTTAGAACATTTTAGGACTGCTACCCGAGACGATGGGCAACTAGATATTGGAGAAATATTTAGGGTCTAATGTAAAAAAATATGCATACAACATGCAGCAACTATGAAATATTAGTAAACTGCCAATCCGCATGCATAGCAACACTTACAAATGATGAGAACATCTTAGTAACTGCTGACGCACACTTATACACCCTAACACCATAACAATACTTAGCAATGATTTAGAATATTTAGAACTTGCTACCCTAACATGCATAGGAGTATTTAGAGTACTATCATCTTAGACCGCTGACCCCACCCGAAAATAGCACGTGAACACTTAACTTACAACTTCAACAGTGTAACTAGACTAGAGTTCTCCAAACCTCGTAATATACTCAGATAATTTTTCAACATTTATTATGTCGATATTTTCAGGGTTTAAGTGCTTTCTTTAAACTACAGAGCAATAGTTCCATCATCTGCTGATCGCACACCTCGAGCACGAAACTGATATTAGCGCGTGTGTTGGCAACATTAGTAGTTTATCCTGATGTATTGATTGTGTTTCTGGAGGATGAATTGCTGTCGGTTGGATTCTGTATTCCATAGTTCAACACGTTGGATCAGTGTGTTGGATGTTGCTCAGTAGTAGTGATCACATGTTTTATTTATTGCTCGAAGATTGTGAACAGCAGGAAGCACATTGTTGAATGAATAATTAATCGTTTTGCTATTTGCCAATGTGTGTGCGTGTTCAGATCAGTAACTGCTGGAACAAAATTATTAATGGAGTCGGTTAATATCACCTATTGGATTACTGTTCACAGCCTGAGAACTCACACGCAGCGCGCGCGCGCGCGCGTTGGCCAAGGCAGTGTTTGTTTAGGGTATGAATGACTATATACAACACAAAGATTCTGGCCATTATAAAAATAACATAATGTAAATCCATCCCGACACCCCCGCAAATTGCAAGAACTGAAACATGTATACAACAAATTTTTAAAATAAGTTAGTAAAACGGCAAAACAGATACAGAAAATGAAGAATTGTTATATATATATATATATATATATATATATATATATATATGTCATTGAATTTTTATTTCAGTTTTGCCTCCGATAGTTTGTTACAGATTGTATTTGAGATGCCTTTACATTGCCATAGAATATTTTGCTTGAACTATTTTTTTCTATAATTGAAGACAAAAGTCTAAAAATTGTACCGGCCAGATAGAGTTCCCATCTACTCACTGTGTGGGAGCTTCATATTTTTATCAGAGACGGCCATGTCTATCCACATTTATCCTGTGTGTGTGTGCGTGAGTGTGTGTAAAAGGGCCAATAGATGAGCTTGTTTTTGAGCATATAGATGTGCTGCTCTGAGTGTGTGTGTGTGTGTGCAAGGCCAGGTGCGTGTGAGTTGTCTTTAGCATATATAGATGTGTGTGTGTAAAGGTGGTACACGAGTTTGTCTTTAGCATATAGATGTGAGTGTGTGTGTGTGTTTGTCTCTTTAGCATATATAGATGTGTGTGTGTGTGTGTGTGTGTGTGTGTGTTTGTTTTTAGCATATAGATGTGATTATGTGCCTGGCCCCTGTGAACGGTAATTTGAGCATTTGCTTTCACCAGGAGTCTCTTAGACATTATGATTGGAAAACTAATCAGAGAGCTGATTATGTGTTCAGACTCTTGCTAGTTTGCGCGGAGAAATGGATGTGTTGGCCCATCAGCTATGAGATTGGTGCAGAAGCTGAAAGCATTAGATGAGTTAGCATGAGTGTCAGGAGTCTCGTGGGACGTCAAACAATGTTATATCACCAGCTTGAGAGAGGGTATATATACACACACACACACACACACACACACACACACACACACACACACACACACACACACACACACTTTACCCACATTTAGGATTAAACCACAGCTTTTTATCGAGTGTGTGTGTGTGTGTTTCTGCTAGTGAGCGACTGCGCGTGCTACAAGTGAGACACGATTATTGGTATGCGGTGTGTGTGTTATTGGCTTCAGGTTGGCCATTTTCCTGGGCCGTGTTTTATGCACGAGGTAAGCTTAATTAGCCGTTGATGAATGGGTTTATTTTTAAAAGGGGTTTCTGAATCACGCAATTATCATTTAAAAATCAGTAACCATGTTTTCATTACCGATATTGCCAGCAAGCCCGCACTGGACATCCCTCACAAGAAAGGAGCCGCGGTTATCGAGAGAGTGCGTTTGAGCCAGGCGAGTTTGAGTGCGAAGCGAGCAAATGTAATCAGGGGAAAGCTGCGCGGCGCGCGTGAGCCGAGTGGGAGCGCGTGACGAAGCGTAATCAGCGGGGGGAGCTGCGCGCCACGTGTCGAGAAAAACGCGCGTTTCAAGTGAGCGTGCGAATCTGTCAGTGAGCTGTGTAGTGTGATTTTTATCAGTCTCATTATTTGATTGGCGTGTTTCTCTGGGGGCCCGCACTCATCATCAGAATCAGCAAAATCAGAGCGCAAGAGTTGATGAGCTGGATCCTGAGTCTTGGAGACTTAATGGGCCATCGGCTTAGCTGTATTGGCTGCGCGTTACACAGACAAACCATACAACCCACTCCATTCCTTTGGCTAATCAGCATCTTCTGGGGGCCTTGCCCCCCGGTGTTCAGGAATTATGCAATTCAGAACACTTTAGCACGCTACAACTATCTGCTAGAACTTACAGCTACATCATAACACCTTAGCACATGTTATTCAAACCTCTCATACACCTCACCATACTAGCAACTACCTGGCAGACTATTAGGATTGGCTTGTGACTTTATTCACTTATTAGACTTACAATGTGCTCCACTTTGAGACATCTCACATCTCATGCATAACACTAAAACACTGCACACCTAGAAATACACCTAATATAATCTAGGAATGATGAGACACTAAACACACCATACTATCAAGTAACATGCCAGCACATGGAACATTCACTCATAACACGCTTGCATATACAACACTAGCAATTGCCATACATCTCATCATACAATACGCTAGCAACACCGAGAGCATGGAAAGCACATGTATGTAACCATGAGACAGCTAGCAATACCTAGCATTCACTCATAAAACACGCAGAATTGGAGCCATAATATGAGGATTGCCTTACAAAACATAACACCCTATGTTATGGTGCTTAGACACCTTAGCCATATCCACATTAGATTTGCCCAGGACATTACACACATCAAAAGAACATCATGCAGCTAATACACTTAAGCCTACAGCAGACATTAAAAGAAATATTACGGGAACCACAACACTTACACACCCAGAACATCAAAAGAATATTATGAACTATTAAAATAACACTTAAGGATACCCTATATATTCCACTCATAACATTGGCAGTGTCAGAAGACAAGCCGCCTACCACTCATCATATCTTAACTATACCCCTATAAACCATCTCAGAACACCTACAATACCCTGTAGACGTTAGCAAATACTTACGTCATTCCAACTATAACACATTAGCATTGCCCTAACAAATTACCTAGAACATTTAAAAGCAATCATGCAACCACATATCCACTCATAACAGCACAATGGAGAATACCCTAGCAACACCTAAGCCATGTATATCAGCACCTAATAAACCACATCTTAATCTCATGTGATATTTGAGCAGGGGTTTTCGTGAACACACTTGTTTTTTTTTCAAAAAATGCAGATCATCTTTCCCCTTAACTCATGCACACGTTTATCATAGATTTTGCTTTTTAGAAGAAATCAAAAGTGTTGCTCTGGCGCGCGTTGTGAGAACACAAGTCTGTAGATCATCGATGTCTGAAAAGCGTGTTCGGTTATTTTGCGTGAATCAGGGAATGATCTTCAATTGGTGGGCATTTGCATGTGTGTAGCGAACAAGAACTCGCCATATACCACCTTCATGTCACATAATTGGATCAGGCCATTGTGTTCCAGTAGCTCAGAACAGACATGTGTGTTGTAATAATTCATTCCGTAGGCTTGTTCTGTTGGGATTCTCAACGCGCGCGCGCGCGTGTCTTCGCGCACTAAAAGAACACTGCATCACTCAGTATTTTCCGTCTCGAATTCAAATATCAAAAAATCTCAAATCAGATGTTTCACACTTATCAATTGCTTGTTTTTGCTTCTGATCTTCCAATGAGGTCATAAAAATAATCTCGTTTTCATTTGAAATATAGGATTATTTTTCCTACCCCACTTGGCACAAATTTTGCTTTTTAAGCTAAGTTTTCTTTCATTTTGATTTTTTCCTCATAATCACGGCATTCTCACTCTAAGTAATGCATCTCATTTATAATATTTTTAACATTTGGACTGGAACAAATACAACAACACCGAGTGAGAAATCTTCTTTTTCCAGTGTACTACGATACTTAATTACAACATTCACGAAATGCAAAACCTCATTCAGCCCATTACATATTCAAATTTCAGAAATTTCTCACTTTTAGTAGTGCAATATTGAACCCTGACACTAAAATAAAGTGTTACAAAAATCTTTATTTTTTCGGCGAACAAAAGCTAGATTAGTCCCATGTTAGGTCTAAACAGATTCTCCTAAAAATTTTCCCAGCTTGTTAAAGGAGTTGGTCCCTGACACGCGTGGAACGGGACGGGTTTGAGTCCCAGCATGCAGTGCGGGATGAACTAAATCATACTGAATACTGCTAATAAGTTTATTGTCGCTGACTTTTGCTCAACTTTCGTCTGTTGTTTTCTTGTCATCATGGTCTGTGCTGTGCGCGGGTTAATTTACAACTACTTTGGACCTAAAATATATACTATGAAACAAGTTCACACCTTAAATAAAGTGGGTAAAACTTTATGGCACTTTAACTTCATTTACTTACGGAGCAAATCAATAATGGCAATAAGTTTATATCTTAACTACCTCAAACCAAGCCCACATATTTGTCACAGGATTAACATGATTTGCTGCGTGAATCTTCATATTAACTACATGTGTTGGAGCTGGCGTTGACTATAAGTTGAGTTAATTGGTCAGCTGCCGAGGTGAAACTGGCATATTAATGGAGGGCTTGTCACTGTGTCAGCTATGTTGGCTCATTCACTTCAGCATCTAAACCAGAGCTCCTGAATTGACCTGGGGGAGCCACATGACCTCCTGCCTACTGCTTTACGGTGCAAAACTTGTGAATGCTCACTCCGGTGCTGAAGAGTTATTATTCATAAAATATATGTGGGTCAGAAGGAAAGACTTAAAAACTGGCCGTTCAGACCTTTTGCGTCTCACCTATTGGCCCGGTGTGTTTGATTGGCACAGGTGGAGGATGATTCGCAACTCACAATATCTATTTTTTGAAGCCTTGCTGTTTTTGGAACTAAAGGAGTCTACATCTATTGGAGGCTGGTAAACTCACCCATACTGCCTCAAAATTAGTGGCCGCTCACATCTGATTGGAATTCATAACATCTGCTCCATATGCTGGCGCAGACAAGGACCTGCAGAATCTGGGTGGTCCGCGAATTATGAGTGGTTGCGAGGGAGTCGCGACAAGAGGTCTTGCAGAATATGGCGACGTATGCCCCAGTTTGTCAACATCGATACACCGAAAAATGATTCTGCGGGGCCTGCGAGAGTGTCATCAGATTTTATAAATGTCGGCGAAGGGTGTTACTAAGGTGTTCAAAGAGCATCGCCAATGTGTCTGGTGGTTGCTAGGGGCATTGATAGGTTTTTACTATAATGAATTCTGGGTGACTGTAGGTGCCCAAGATGTTCTGGTGCTAGGGGCGTCGTGAGGTGTCCAGGGCATTAGATATTTTGGGTGATTGCTAGTCACTTAAGTGCAATCAGTGGTTGCCAGGCCAGTCTCGCCAGTGTTTAATACACTGATAATATTCCTGGGTCATCCTGTTAGGGTGTTGCTATGGTGTTATGTGTGGTCTAATTCGGGTGTTGTCAGACACCCCATAATGTATTCCGGGTGATAGCTACAGGGTGTTGAAGGTGTTATATTGCGGGTTGCTAAAAGTGTTGTTATGGGTGTTCAGCGGCAATTTGCAATGAGGCATTCTGGTTATTGTTAGGTGTCGTGAAGGTGTTATGTGTGGTCTGTGCAGGGTTTTGAAGGTGTTATGTGTGTGACTCAGGGTTTTGCTAGGTGTTACGTGTGGTTGCGAGGAATTTCCCTAGGTGTTTACACCATAAGATATCTGGTCATTGTTAGGGTAATACTTATGCGTTATAAGTGGTTCGTGAGGGTTGCCTTGCTATGGTTGCTCAGAGCATTGATAAACATCACTTGTTTGGCGTGGACTAAGCATAAGATACTTTTCAAAACTTACTTTCTTACTGAACCCGGAACTTTTGAGACAGAGCTATATTTTATTGTCTTATATTATATGCTATTGGACTGTATCTAATCTCACAGAAAGCTGTCCCAGGCTTTCCGGATTGCTATACCTGCCATGTTTTAGAACAGAGACGGAGGCACTTACATGGGAATGATCCTTAAAAAGGCATTTTTATCATGCTTGCAGAAAAATCAGCTTTTTTTTGCTCTCATAGTGCTTCACACAATGCATATCTTGTTTCAAAACAGCTCCATATAATAAAACAAAAATAAATTAATTATTTTAGTGACACATGTTAATTGCAAAACACATGGGCCCTGTTGCCCCTCGAATCCCGCTGGGATTACCCAGTCTCCCAGCCAGACAATTGTGCTTTACATTTTAGGAGCATAAGCCTTTTAAGCAGGATCCTAGCCATGTAAGATGTTCCATGCAATGAGATCAGTACTGCCGACGCACACACACATTGAGGTTCAGACTCCTCTACATATATGTGCATTATCCACGCTTTTCTTACAGACACCACCGACGAGGAAACTACCGGATAATAGCCGAGTGATGGAGGACCGCAGTTTGTGAAGATACCGACATAACGAGAAGAAAGGCAATTTATACACACATTTTCAAAACACAGTAGTTGCTCTTTTGAGCACATTTAATTTCTCGCTGCTCTGTTGCTATTCTTTACCTGACAGATTACATTGTGTCTTCTCACTTCTTTGGACCGGTTCTAAACTCGTAGGTTTGTAGTTCATCCGCGTGGAACACATATTTCACGCCATTATGTGTAACATAGTTTAGTGGTGTGTGAACACAGTCACATATCTAAAATGCTGCATTGGAAATGAATGAGAATCGTGAAATGTTTGGAACCTAATTTAACACTTTACTAAATTGGTCTTCTTTACTAGAGATTTTTTCTCACATATGTCCACACACACGATTAGTCTTATACTTCTCACTTGTGTTTAGAGTAAAATGTATTAGAAAAATATATATATATATTATAAGCAAACATACCTCAAATTAATTCTTTACCAATATCTTCTATCCTAAAAACAATAAATGCACTATAAAAACACATAAAATATAATTTTTGCATATCCCCCTTAAATAAAAAAATATTAAAATAAAAACATTTTAATGAAGTAGACATTAATTTATGGAAATAAAATACATCTGGGCTAGATTTAGCATTAATACTTTGTTACGCCCTGCTGAAGAAGTACTTTTGAAACAGACAAATTATTTCTTCATAGTATAAATAAAGACACGTTAACAATACATGAATATAAATAGTTTAAACAAAATATATTTTTAAATATTTTAGGAATGAAGTATATCAATGTAAAATACATAATTGTGAACATAAATTCCAAAAACATAATAAACATAAACATGGATTTAAATTTAAACAATGTGTTTATTAGAGAACTTACTCAACCATTTAAGCAATTAGCCAACATTCTTGGAAAAAACCCCACATACCGAATCCCAATATGTGTAACCTTATTGATTAATAATAATACCGTGTGCGTATATTCTTTGTAACTCATGTAACTTTTCTCTAATGGCACCCACACACTCCTCGTTAATCGCGCACTCTGCAGAACTTTTTCTAAACAAAAGTGTGACAGGTGGCGGGGGCCTGCTGAACGAGCCTCAAGCCAGCCGGATCTGATGACCTCCACCCTCGGCCCCTGGCTTGGAGTTGGTTCACACACACACACCACGGAACCGTTTGGGATCCATATTGCTTGTGGAGTGTAAATTGTGCTGGAAATAAACGCATTCATTCAATCAAGTCTATGAAACTATCTTCTGACTTGTGTTGTGTGTGTTCAATATAATTAACCCAAGGAAGGGTTTCCTTCTTTTACCATAAACAATTTTTATGAATCAATTGCATGTTTTTTTGCATTGTGAGATTATTTAAAAAGATGTACAGTAACTATGAAGACGCTATTTTCTTTATAAATCACTGCATGATGTAAATAACTGAAAATCCAACAACTAGAAACACTGACCCTGTTTTGTGGTCATCCCGTGTATTTGCTTCTGGCTCAGAGATCCATCACACACACACACACATTGGTAGTAGTCTGAGCAGAAATCAAAGTGTGAGAAATCTGATCAGACTCTTTCCATTTTTCGGCGATTAGCACGAAAATGGTTGGCGGCCCAATGCAGCCGCGTGTAGTCAACATCATGTTGCCCGGGGCCCCTGCCACGTCACTGTACGATTATTATTAGCCTACATATATTTATATAATCTTTGGTGCATGACTCTCCCCCATATCACTGTGTAGCACTGTGGTTCTGTGTGTATTGAGTTATATCACCGGGTTGCCTGTTGTCATGGTCAGACTATCATCTATATTGAAGAAACGGTGAATTTACTTCATGGGTTGACGAATAACATTGTTTTATCAGCATTGATCGTGTGAGTCCTTTATAAAAATCGACAAGGTACCGGAGGTTAGCGATAATAAGTCAGACGACTGAAGTGTCTGTGACGTAGTTGGAAGTAAATCCTGCACAGCGACAACTTTTGACTTACACACACACCACCACAGCTAAACACAAAATGCACAGCATGCAATCTAAAAATCAGCTGATGAAATTTATCGTTGTAAAAGTTGTTTTGTTGTTTTGTCCGTCTTACTTAGGGGGACTTACTATAGCTGGATCGGCATCCGTTTCGTTGAGTCTCACCACTCTCGGTAGATCGAAAAACCTAGTTGTTCAAGGTCACTTCGCCTATTTGCCCAATGATGAGTGGCGGCTTGTGCAGCGCTTCTGTTTTGTGATCGTTTTGCACATTCATATTTATCCAAATAAAGCATATTGGCACAGTCCTATTCTGATGTCTGTGAGCACTCCATCATTCACTGAAATAAATAAAAGTGTTTTTGTTTTTCAGCACAAACACTCAACATTCTTAAATTAAGATGAATTTACTGAAACTGATCTGCCATGGGCTCAGAGATTGCTTCAAGCTCCAGTCATAGTGTTTTTGCAGAGATTGGGATCAAGCACTTCACAGTATCCAATCAGTTGAAAACTCCATCGAGAGTGACCTAAAAGGTGCCCAAGTTCTTCCAAAAGAGACCTTATGGAGAGACCTTGAGCTTTTTCTTCTCTTCTAAGCTCTAACTCACTTCATTTTGCCCATATATTTTTCAGAGAACAAGACTCAATGATTCTCAGACATATCTAAGAATGTTTCGACATCCCTGCATATATTTGCAGTGACTGGTCAAGGCGAGTGAGGCTTCATAAAGTGGTCGTCTTTTATTCTTCTTGAGCAGTTGGGTTGTTTTCTGCGACACATCCTGATAACGGATGACTCCTGTGGCTCGCTTTGAGGAAGTGTGAATACACACATGCACCTACGTGTATTTCTCCTAAACACTTAAAACCTCCAGTCTGCTCTGCTGAGGATGCTGTTGTCGCTCCACCTTTAATCTTCATGCACCTTAGCTTTGCTATTCCGCCACTTATCAGTTGCTCATGGCTGATTCATTTTGATCTGCACGCCTGTTCATTTTCCTCATTTATCACTGTATTTAAGTCTCGTCGGCTCTCAGTCGCCCGACGTTTGTGGTCGTCGCGCTGGCGATGTATATTGAGTTATCTAATAAACCTGGTTTCATCTGCACAAATCTTTGCAGTTATGTGACAGAAACCCTGCATTGTCTGCATATTTATTCTGCTGATCTGAAAGTAAAGTCAGTCCATGTTCCTCACTGTAATAGATGACGGGCTCTATCGATTATGTGCGCCGCCAATTACTTAACTACACCTCAATGGCTTCCGCCTATAAGCAGGCTGAAAATGTCCTTTGACTGTAACGAAATCTCATGGGCAGACTGTGGAAAACATTACATTTATGGGAAACAGGCTGTGGTTGTCCGAAATTTACTGGAAAAATATGGTCGCATCATTCCTAGGTTTTTACAGACTTAACTGCACTAATTGTTACTAATATCCGTTTTGCACCATTAGTTCCACGCAATTCACAGCGGAGATCAGAGTCACATGACCAATCAGCAGCTCATCACAAGCTTCCCACTGAGAGACTAAATATAATAATATAAAACTAAATATACAGAAAGCTGGCACAGTGTACACACACACACACACACAGGGCACACACACACACACACACACACACACACACACACACACACACACACACACACACACACACACACACACACACACACACACACACACACACAGACACAGCACTACACCCACACACACACACACACACTACATACATACACATATACACACACACACACACACACACACACACACACACATACGACAGTTAAGCATAATGCAGGAAAAACATTAATTTAATAGCATAAAACCCTAATGTACATTACTGATTTAGCACCAATATGAAAGAACTGAATTATTTCGACAAAAATTGTCCATTTGTGCTAAGTGTCAACACAAGGAGTTGTGGAAATGGCAATTTGCGTTTTTCCACTGTAAATCGTATCGAGTTCTTTCGAAACTGTAAAACATAATGGTTTTATTACGGGTAAAACCACATTAAACGCACAGTTAGATCCTTCACAGTTATATAGTAAGTACGGAAACGTGCTTTTACCGTTAAAATAACGATAATCTTTTACAGTGTGTGTGCGTGTGTGTGTGTGTGTGTATCAGTCTCTGTGTTCTTCAGAACAGGCGTTACTGTTCACGAGCAGACTAATATCAGTAACTGAGTCGAACTCATTGGGATTATTTCCCCGTGTCAGGAGTGTGAGACGGGATAGACCCATGATTGACAGATGTTTAATACCCAGATCGTGAAGGTGACAGTCGAGGCAGAGGTAGGAAAGTGTGTGTTACAGTGTCTGCAAATCATAAAACCATCTACAGAAAGAAGCTCACAGGTTGTGTGTGTTCTGTGTGGAATAATCAGAATCGAATGTCTTACAAATATAAGTTTTGATTTGACTCTTTAATGAATATTCAGCATTCATGCAATATTGTCCGTAATTACACTGCAGTTCAATGGTTAATGTTTGTGAAAGAGTCTTCTGCTCACCAAAGCTACATTTATTTCATCAAAAATACAGTAAAATTCTGAAATCAAATATTTTAAAGTGTAAATCATCAGTTTCTCTATGTGAATATACAGTAAAGTGTAATTTATTCCTGTGATTTTTAGCATCATTGCTCCAGTCTTCAGTGTCACATGTCCTTCACAAATCACACTGATGTTATAAAATGGCCAATAATGATTGTTAATAATAAATACTGCTATATTGAATGAAAAAACAAGTCAGTTTTGATGGTGACTGTAAGGACAGAACGATACAGACACATGCCCGTTTAATCAGATCTTCTCAGTGTATTATCGAATGATTCAGAAACACATCTGGACGGATTTCTCTTAATGAAGATATTGTCACAGTTACAGTAACGAACGCATTGCTCCATGAAGACACATCTGGCAAAACACATGGTGTGTGTGATGTCGGATCAGACCAGCATCACCGTTTTTCTTCAAAATAAATAAATAATTCATTAACAAACAAATACTTATTTTTTGCATTTTGATAAATACATACATCATTAACTCTGCTAAGCTGCTTTGATGTATTGTATAAAGAGCTTTATAAATAGAATGGCCTTTAAAAATAGTTATTAAAAAATCATGCATCACAGAGTTAATGATGTATGTATTTATCAAATGCAAAAATAAGTATTTGTTTGTTAATGAATTATTTATTTATTTTGAAGAAAAACAGTGATCTGGTCTGATCCGGCATCACACACACCATGTGTTTTCCAGATGTGTCTTCATGGAGCGATGCGTTCGTTACTGTAACTGTGACAATATCTTCATTAAGAGAAAACCGTCCAGATGTGTTTCTAATCATTTGATAATACACTGAGAAAGATCTGATTAAACGGGCATGTGTCTGTATCGTTCTGTCCTTACAGTCGCCATCAAAACTGACTTGTTTTTTATTCAATATAGCAGTATTTATTATTAACAATCATTATTGGCCATTTTATAACATCAGTGTGATTTGTGAAGGATCATGTGACACTGAAGACTGGAGTAATGATGCTAAAAATCACAGGAATAAATTACACTTTACTGTATATTCACATAGAAAACTGATGATTTACACTTTAAAATATTTGATTTCAGAATTTTACTGTATTTTTGATGAAATAAATGTAGCTTTGGTGAGCAGAAGAGACTCTTTCACAAACATTAACCATTGAACTGCAGTGTAATTACGGACAATATTGCATGAATGCTGAATATTCATTAAAGAGTCAAATCAAAACTTATATTTGTAAGACATTCGAATCTCGATTATTCCACACAGAACACACACAACCTGTGAGCTTCTTTCTGTTGATGGTTTTATGATTTGCAGACACTGTAACACACACTTTCCTACCTCTGCCTCGACTGTCACCTTCACGATCTGGGTATTAAACATCTGTCAATCATGGGTCTATCCCGTCTACACACTCCTGACACGGGGAAATAATCCCAATGAGTTCGACTCAGTTCTGATATTAGTTCTGCTCGTAAACAGTAACGCCTGTTCTGAAGAACACAAGACTGATACACACACACACACACACGCACACACACTGTAAAAGATTATCGTTATTTTAACGGTAAAAGACCGTTTCCGTACCTACTATATAACTGTGAAGGATCTAACTGTACATTTAATGTAGTTTTACCGTAAAATACCATTATATTTACAGTTTTGGGAAGAAGCTCGTACAATTTACAGTGAAAAAACGTAAATTGCCATTCCCACAATTCCTTGTGTGACACTTCACATTCGATGCGTTTTTGTAGAAATAATTCAGTTTCTTCATATTTTTCTAATCAGTAATGTACATTAGGGTTTTATGCTAAATTAATGTTTACTGCATTATTTAACTGTCGTATGTGTGTGTGTGTGTGTGTGTGTGTGTGTGTGTGTGTGTGTGTGTGTGTGTGTGTGTGTGTGTGTGTGTGTGTGTGTGTGTGTGTGTGTGTGTGTGTGTGTGTGTGTGTGTGTGTGTGTGTGTGTGTGTGTGTGTGTGTGTGTGTGTGTGTGTGTGTGTGTGTGTGTGTGTGTGTGTGTGTGTACACTGTGCAGCTTCTGTATATTAGTTTTATATTATTATATTAAGTCTCTCGTGGGAAGCTTGTGATGAGCTGTGATTGATCATGTGACTCTGATCTCCACTGTGATTGGTGGAACAATGGTACAAAACAGATATTAGTAACAATTAGTCAGTTAAGTCTGTAAAAACCTAAAATAATGCGACCATATTTTTCCAGTAAATTTTGGACAACCACAGCCTGTTTTTTTCCCATAAATGTAATGTTTTTCACAGTCTGCCCATGAGATTTTCATTCAGTCAAAGGACATTTTCAACCTATTATAACGAAAGCCATTGAGGTGTAATTAAGTAATTAACGGTGCACATAATCAATAAAGCCCGTCTGTATTACAGTGAGGAACATGGACTAATTTTACTTTCAGATCACAGTAATAAATATAAACAATGCAGAGTTTCTGTCACATAACTGCAAAGATTATACAAATGAAACCAGGTTTATTAAATAACTCAATATACATCACCAACGCGAGACCACAAACATCATACGACTGAGAACCACGAGACTTAAATACGTGTGATAAATGAGGAAATGAACAGCGTGCAGATCAAAATGAATCACCATGACAACTGATAAGTGGCGGAATAACAAACTTAAAGTCCATGAAAATTAAAGTAAAACTACAACAGCGTCCTCAGAGAACAGGACTGAGAGTTTAAGTGTTTAGGAGAAATACACATAAATGCATGTGTGTATTCACACTTCCTCAAAGCGAGTCACAGAAGTCATGCGTTATCAGATGTGTCCAGAAAACAACCCAACTGCTCAAGAAGAATAAAAGACGACCACTTATGAAGCCTCACTCGCCTTGACCATCACTGCAAATATATACAAATATCGAAACATTCTTAAATATATCTGAGATATTGAGTCTTGTTCTCCTGAAAAATATATCAAAATGAAGTGAGTTTGAGCTTAAAGAAGAAAAAAACCCAAGGTCTCTCCATAAGGTCTCTTGGAGATTTAGGACACCTTTAGGTCACTCGATGGAGTTTTCCTTGTGTTTTGATTGATACTGTGAAGCTGCTTTGATGCGATCTATATTGCGAAAAGCACTATAAATATACTCGACTTGAACAAATATCTGACCCATTGGCAGATCATTTTCAGTAAATTCATCTTGATTTAAGAATGTTTAGATATTTGTGCTGAAAAACAAGACAAAAACACTTTATTTATTTGCAGTGAATAGATGAATCTCACAAACACTATAAGAAATAGGACTGTGCCAAACGTGTGCTTCTCTCTGATAAATGTGAATGTGCCGGATGATAGATCCGAGGGCCGTAGGCGGAACAGGAAACGCTAGCGCCGCCACTCATCCATTGAGCGGCAAAATGAGCGAACGAGTAATACTATTTTAAAACAATTAATTTTAAATACTACCAAATAAAGTAAAAAAACTAAACAAAACAAATACGTAACTATAGTAAGTCCCCTTAGTAAGAACAAAACAAAACAACAAAAACAACTTTTTTACAACAAAAATAAACCATCACTGAACTTTAGATGCATGCTATTGCCATTTGTGTTTAGGCTGTAATGCGTGTGTGTGTAAGCAAAAGTCTCGGCTGTAGGGGTTACTCCGCTCCGCTAACGTCCTTCAGTCGTCACTTATTCACGATACAGCACAGCCTCCAGTACCTTATTGCGTCTATAAAACGACTACCACACAATACAAATATTGAAGTAAAACAAAAATGTATTAGTGCAGCTTTCATGAAGTAAATCACTAAACGCTTTCCTTCCGCTGAAATAAATAGTCCCTGACCGTGAACAGCAACAGCGTTCGAGTGTGATATAAGCTCAAATACACACAGCACAGGAACCGCAGTGTTACACAGAGATATAGAGAGCCGTTGGCTAAGCGGCATAGCCGAGATCATATAAATATATGTAGGCTAAATAATCATGAACGCAGTGACGGGGTGAAAGGGCTGTAATCCACCGGGCGGCAGGTAAAATGTTGACTAGCAGCAGCAAATTGGGTCAGCGCCGGCCCCGCATAGATCCAAGGCTTCATCACTAATGCACAAGAAATGGAAAGGACCTGATGGATTTCTGCACTGGCTTTTGAACTCTTGGTGCTAGGACTCACTTACAATGTGTGTGTGTGTGTGTGTGTGTGTGTGTGTGTGTGTGTGTGTGTGTGTGTGTGTGTATTTGCTGTTGCTATGTGTGTGTGTGCTGTTGTATGTCGATTGGATCTCTCTATGAGCCGAAGCAAAATCAGCAACTGAAAAATGAGTCCATCACCACAAAACAGGAGTAAAAGTGGTCTTCACTTGTGTCCGTTCGAGATTATTTTAAAATAAAGCAGTGATTATAGAAGAAAATGCACATCTTTCATAATTACTGTACATCTTTTTAAAATAATCTCACAATGCAAAAAAACATGCAATCGTCCCAAAAAAAAGGCCTCTGATTGTTTTATGGTAAAAGAAGGAACACTTCCTCAGATTCACTGTATTAAACACACACAGAAACACAAGTGCAGAAAGATAGTTTTGATGGGTTTGATTGAATGAATGGTTTATTTAGCACAATTACACTCCAGCAAGCGTATGAATGCAAACGTTCCCATCAACTCTATTGTGTGTGAAGAGCCCGGCTCCGGCCTAGAGAGACGATCCACGCGTCATCAGGTGCGGCTCAATTAAAGAGTCGTTACGCAGACGCCTCCTCCATCTGCACTGACGCTTTGTTTTACGAAGTTGCTTGAAATCCACGTTCGCCCTTCAGAGAAAGTGTGTGAGTGATCGGGGAAAGAGCACATAAGGAACACAAAACCTATACACACAGAAGAAGTTTTATTCTTTTAACCTAATTATCGGGTTACACATATTGGGTCAGTATGTGGGGTTATTTTTCCAAAATGTTGGTTAATCTTTAAAATCGTTGAGACAATTTCTACTAATAAATCGGTTGTTGGGTTAAATTCGTGTTCTGTATGTTGTGTGTTTTGAATTTATGTACACAATTATGTAGATTTACATTAATATCCCCAAATATTTAAAAATATATATTTGTTGAAACATATTTATTGTTCATATTTATTGTTAACATATTTATTTATTTATTTATTGCTCTGAGAGAAAAAAATCATTTATTCTGTTTCAAAACCCTTATTTCAGCAGCATCACAGAAGTATTAATGCCTTGTATGTCGGTCAAAAATACCGAATGTTTTTTTTTTATTTCAATGAAATAAATGTACTATATTTTCATTCAATGTTTTTTATTTAATATTTTGTATTCTGAGGGATATGTTACTAAATTCTATTTATGCTGTTTTTATAATCCATTTATTCACTTTTTGAGCCGAGAGCGTAAAGTTTAAAAAAATTAATTAAAAAGTATGTTTTGTTATGATATATATATATTTTTTTTAAATCACATTTTACTCAAAACTGGAAAATCAAAGTCATAAATGTATTAAGTGTGTGTGCATTTAGCCGATCTTTCAGTAAAGGAGCATTCAGTGAGAGTGTGTTCGGCTGCAGTTCCAAACGCTTCCACTAGAGGAAACTCTCCATTCATTTCCAATGCAGCATTTCTGACACGAGGAGCACAAGTGTGACTGTTGTTCACAGCACCATTAAACCTGTTCACATCATGACCATGATTTATGTGTGTGTTCACACAGCAAGAGACACAAACCTTTACCAAGTTTCGAACTCATTCAGATGAAGTAAAAAGCAGACAATGTAAATCTGTGGGTGAGAATGACCAGAGCAGCAGAGAAGTTAAATGTGCTCAAAGAACGGTTGCATAGGTTTCGAAATGTGTGTTTTGCTATGCCTTTTGAGTTATGTCAGTATATTCCTGAGTATAATGCAGTCCTTATTAGTTAACCGTATCCGACACTCATTTTATTCATTAGATTATCTGTATTCAGTCTATGAGCGGAGAGCACGCAATACCACATATGTTAGCCAAGTGTGAGTCTCGCACTGTGTGTGTGAGTAAACGGGAGACTATTATTGCATGAGGAACATTTCTATGTGCCAATACTTGGCTTTGAAGCGGCTATGTTTATTAAAAATGTGTGAATAATCTTCTGGCTGGAACTATTGTGTTTCAATCCCAGATAAATTCAAACGGCAGTGTGTTTGCCAATTAAAATATTGTGGGCTAAATAATTTATTATTTTTGTTTATTACTGTGAAGCTGCTTTGAAGCAATATGCATTGTGTGAAGCGGCGTATAGAAATGAAAGCTGATTTTCTGCAACTGCTATAATAATAAAATGCCACTTTTGATGGTCCATGGGTCATGTTCCTCCATCTCTGTCTCTAAAAACATAGGCAAGCGGCCCATCTAAGGCAATAGTCCCAGAAAAGCATTGGGACAAGCTTCTGTTAAAGTGATACATCCAGATAAGCATATTAATGTGAGAAATACAAATATACACTACTGCTCTAAAGTTTGAGGTTTGGTAAAATTGGGTTTTTGAAAAAATTATCTTATGCTGTAGTAAGCGAGCCAACCAGAGTAGCTAATATCTTATCAATGCTCTGGGGGCTGCAGTGCCTGCAGCACCCTCGCAGCCACTTAGCAACACAGTAGTAACACCCTAACAATGACCCAGGAATATATCTTTATCAGTGCTCTTAGAAACACCTGAGCAAAACCCTGGCAACCACACATAACACCTTAGGCAAAGCCCTAGTAGCCACACATAACACCTTAGAAAAAAACCCTAGCAACCACACATTAACAGCTTAATTGGCGACACCCTAACAATAACCCAGAATACCTCATCGAGTGCACTAGTACACCATAACAACACTTTTAAGGAACCACGTCGTGACACCTTCGGCAGCACCCTGTATAGCTATCACCCAGATACATTATGGGTGCTCTCAGAACACCTTGGCGACACCCAAGTAACCACACATAACACCATAGCAACACCCCTGAGCAATAGACCCAGAATCCCTTGTATCAGTGCTCTTAAAACACCATAGCAACGCCCTGAGCAACCACTGTATAGCCAGTTCAGAGCGACACCCTAGCAATCATCCCGAGACACCCTAGGATTAATGCCCTCAGAACACTGCTTGGCGCGCCTGAGCAAACACCAAGAACATCTTAGTGACAAGCCTAGCAGTGGCCCAGTAAATCCATTATCAGTGCTACTAAGAAGACCTTATCAATGCCCTAGCAGCTACCAAGACACATTAGCAATGCTCTGTAAGCACCTTCATAAAACACCCTGAGCAGGACATCCATAAGAATCTAAATGACACTCTGAAGACAGCCACCCAGAAATAATTTTCAGTGCTCTGGAGACCTTATTGATGCCCGCTAGCGACTGTCAAGTAATACATTGGCCGTTGTTGTCCTAGAAACACCTTAGCAGCTCCCCTAACGACAAATCATTCATAATTAGCAACTCACCGAACAAGAGATTCTGGCAGTTCCTTGTCTGGCCGTGACAGTATGGAGAGCAGATGTTCTGAAGTTGCGACCAGATGTGGCGGCTGAATTTTTGAAGGCAGTATGGGCGGTTTTTACCAGCCTCCTGTGATGTCACTTCCTTTAGTTAGTTCAGACACAGCAAGGCTTGGAATGCGGTGTTGTAATTAGCCGTCATTCCTCCACCTGTCAATCAGAACACAGCCACGGGGCTACAATCAGCTGACACGGAAAGGTCTGAACGGCCAGTTTTGGTTCATCTCCCTTTCTGACCCGCATCGGTGTTTATGAATAATGACTCTTCAAGAGCACCAAATCAGGCGGTTAAGCGGTTTACAGCAGATCATTTTAAAGCAGTTCCACAGAGCCAGCAGGGAGGTCCTATCCGCTGTGCTCCACCCGGATAGAAACTTTCAGGTGCTGGTTTAGACGCCGATATGCTTACTTCACACGCGTAGCCTGAGTCAGCTGGACACACATTGAACAAGCCCTCTCGATGTAATCCTGCCAGGCTTTCACCTCTGGCACTGACCAGTATGAGCTTCCGAAGCTCGGTAGTGGGAGCGCCACTGCCAACGCATGTCTCATTAATATGTAGATTACACGCAGCAAATCATGTTAATGCGCTGTAGCAAATATATAAGGGTTTGGTTGAGGGTTCAGTTGCATGTAATTTATGCATAATTTACTACGGTCAGTGCACTAATAGTTCTAAGTGCAATAAAGCTTCATCACTTATTATTTTAAGGTGTGATTGTTGCATAATTACTGTGTTTAAGTGCCGAAGTAATATTAATTAACACGGACGCGCAGCACAAAGCCACCATGATGACAAAACAAAGCAACAAAAGTTTCAAGCAAAAAGTCAGCAAAAGCAATAAACTGTATAACAGTACTCTGGTATGATTTTATTCATGCCCGGCACCACTGCATGCTGGGAAGCTCGCAAACCCATACCGGTACAGACGCGGGGTTCAAGCTGGATGTGTCCCATAAGCTGTAAAACATTTAGGAGTAATTCTGTTGGTCTAACATGGGATTTTTAAATCTAGCTTTTGTCAGCTCTAGAAAAATGAAAGACTTTTGTGTAACACTTTATTGTAGTGTCAGGGTTCAAAATATTGTGACTACTGAAATAAAGATTCTGGAACATGAAATCTGTCATGGGCTGAATGAGGCATTTCTAGAGTATAGTGAATGTTTTCTAAGGTGAGTATCACTTAGTAGCACTGGCAAAGAAGATTTACTTCACTCAGTATTTGTTGTTACTTGTTTCCAGTCCAAATATATATGAGAAAATCTAAATCAAGATGCATTTAATCTTACCCAAGTAGAATGCCATAGAAAAAAAAATCCTCAGGGAAAAATATAGACAAATGAGGGGAGTTTTAGGCTTAAAAAAGCAAAATTTATTCTGCCATAGTGGGGTCAGGAAATAATCCTATATTTTCAAATGGAAAACAAGATTATTTTTTCTGACCTTCGTTGGAAGATCAGAAGCAAAAACAAGACGGAGTTTCACTCGTAAGTAATTCATCTTGATTTAGAGATTTTTAGATATTTGGACTGGAAACAAGACAAAAATACTGAGTGATAAAATCTTTCTTGCAGTGCACGAGAGCACACACACACACACACATTCGGTCCCGCAGGAAACGGCCTCTACAGGAAGTGCAAACATTTAACACACAGTGTCTGTTCTGAGCTCCCGAAGCAGCCGTGGCCCGACCAGACCCGTCTGTGTGCGTGCAAGGAGAATTCCAAATTGTGTGTGTGACTGCGTTGTGCGAGGCTCCACCACACACATGCAAATCCATCGTGACGGTGCCGTTCTCCCTGATTCACACGATCGAACCGAAACACACTTTCAACATCAACTCTACAGACTTCTGTTTACTCACAACACACACCAGAGCAAACACCTTTAAGATTCTCTTCAGAAAACGATCTATGATAAAACATCTGCATGGTTGAAGGAAAGATAATCTGAAATAAACACACTTTTACATTTTTGAAAAAAACAAGGGGTGTGTTCACGAAAAGCCCCTGCTGCAATATCACAGTGGTAAGAGTGGTTGCTAGGGTGCTAAGATATTATAAGTGGCTTTTAGGGTGTTGCTAGGGTGTTCTGGCTGTGCTGTTATGAGTGGATGCTGTGGTTGCCATGATATTGCTTTGCATGTTCTTAGGTGGTTGCTAAGGCAATGCTAATGTGTTATGATTGGATGATAAGGTGTTGCTAGGCTTATACTAGGGTATTGCCTAAGGTGTTCTGGGTGGTTTCTAGGGTATAGTTAGAGATATAATGAGTGGTTCTAGGGCATTGCTCTGGGTGTTCTGACAGTGCCAATGTGTCTAATGAGTGGATGCTAGGGTGTTGCTACAGGTGTTATTCGTGGTTGCCATAATATTTCTTTGATGTCCTGGGTGGTTGCTAGGGTGTTGCTAAGGTGTTATTTGGTGGTTGCCATAATATTTCTTTGATGTTCTGGGTGGTTGCTAGGGTATTGCTAAGGTGTTATTTGTGGCTGCCATAATATTTCTTTGATGTTCTGGGTGGTTGCTAGGGCAATGCTAATGTGTTATGAGCGGATAGGTTGTACTAGGCCATTGTATAACACCCATAACATAAGGTGTTATGTTTTTAGGGCGCTGCTAGGGTGTTCTGGCTCCGTCTGAGGTGTTATGAGTGAATGCTAGGGTGTTGCTAAGCTGTTCTTCATGGTCGCCATAATATTGCTTAGGTGTTCTGGGTGGTTGCTAGGCATTGCTGATGTGTTATGAGTGGATGTTATGGCGTTGCTAGGGGTGTTCTGGCTGTGCCAAAGTGTTATGAGTGAATGCTAGGGTGTTGCTAAGGTGTTCTTCGTGGGTTGCCATACATTGCTTAGGTGTTCTGGGTGGTTGGCTAGGGTATTGTTAGGGTGTTCTGGGTGGTTGCTGGGTGTAGCTTTAGTGTTATGAGTGGATGCAGGTGTTGCTAAAGTGTTCTAGGAGGTGCAAAAGCATTGCTAAGGTGTAATGAGTGAATGATAAGGCGTTGTTAATGAGTTTTGGGTGGTTGCTAGGGTATAGATAAGAGATATTATGAGAGGTTTCCATGGCATTGCTAAGGTGTTATGAGTGGATGCTAGGGTGTTGCTAGGTTGTTAGGAGTGGTTGCTAGGCATTGCTAAAGTGTTCTGAAATTACGCATTCCTGAACACACGCGGCGAGGCCGAGAGGGATCTGATTGGCCGGGGGATGGATGGGGTATTATGACTTGTCTGTGTGATGGCAGCCGTCCCAGCAGCCAATTGGCCGTCGAGTCTCCGGGCTCCAGGATCTGCTGATTGCGCTCTTGCACTCCTGCGTTTCCCTCGATCTGATGAGATGATCAATACAGGCCAGAACACACTTAACCAATCAATGATGGAGCTGATAAACAGAGTCACACCCTTACACACACACACTCACTGACAGACACACACACTCACTGAAACACACACTCTCTCATTCACACTCACACACTTACCACTCGTACACTCACTCACACACACTCACTCGCTCACACACACACACACTTTTCACTCGTACATTTACTCACTCACACTCAAACTCACACTCACTCAAACACACTCTCTCTCGTGAACACACACACACACTATTTCTTGTGAGAGATGTCCAGTGCATCTATAGACTCCTCTATGACGCGTGACATGAAAACATGCATTTACTGATTTTAAATGATAATTGCATAATTTCAGAGACCCCTTTTAAAAATAAACCCATTCATTATCAACGGCTAATTAAGCTTTTACCTGCTCATTAGCATAAAACCAGCCAAGAAGAAAATGGCCGCCTGAAGCCGTAACACACACACACACCGTCTCGTGATAGATCCTCTCTCACTCCACACACACACGCAGTCACTCACTCACAGAAACACACACACACACACTCAAATGAAAGAGCTGTAGTTTGAGTGTAAATGTGCAGTAAGAGTGTGTGTGTGTGTGTGTGTGTGTGTGTGTGTGTGTGTGTGTGTGTGTGTGTGTGTGTGTGTGTGTGTGTGTGTGTGTGTGTTTACTACTAGAGCTGGTGATTATTAACATTAGTTTGTAAACCCACGACTCCTGACACTCAGTGCTAATTAGATAATGCTTCACTTCTGCTAGCGCTCACGTACTTGATGAACGCAGTCCCAGCGAGATTGATTCTCCCGCGCCGCTGACAGCGCGGATTACCTTGACAAATTAATGGCTCTATAATTTGATTTTCCAAGGATAGTGATGTCTAAGAGACTCCTGAGGTGAAGCGGAAGATGCTCGAGAGTCCATTTCCACAGGAGGCGCATTAATCACATCTATATGCTAAAGACAAACACACACACACACACACACACACACACACACACACACATCTATATGCTAAAGACAAACACACACACACACACACTCACACATCTATATGCTAAAGACAACTCATGCTGGCCTTTTACACACACACACACACATCTATATGCTAAAGACAACTCACGCTGGCCTTACACACACACACACACACACACTCACACACATCTATATGCTAAAAACAACTCATGCTGGCCTTTTACACACACACTCACGCACACACACACAGATTGAGAGTGTGCCTGAATCACATCACATCTGAATTGAAATCTATAAGAAGCTTGTTTACGCCACATAATAAAAATAAAAAGGTTCTTGTGACAGATCTCACAATTTAGACTTTTGTCTTGCAATTATGAGAAAAAATCTAATTCGCAAAATATTCTGTAAATTATGACGTGTAAAACAGTCCTCAAATACAATATATTAAGTCAGAACTGTGCTAAAGGCAAAACTGAAATAAAATTCAAATGACATATATATATATATATATATATATATATATATATATATAACAATTCTCATTTTACTGTATATATTTGCATTTCTAACTTATTTAAAAATTTATTTATTTTATATTGCATGTTCATTTCTTGCAATTTCGGGGGGAATTGTCAGATAGACACAATTATCTTTATTTTTATAAATGGCAGAAACCTTGTGTTGCTATATAGTCATTCATACCTTGAGAACAAACACTGCCTGACGACACACACACACAACACACACACATCAGCATTAATGTTTGGTTTCTCCAGGCTGTAAATGAACAGTAATCCGGATGGTGATATTAACCGACTCCATTAATAATTCTCCAGCAGTACTGAATCTGAACACACACACACGCGCGTGCGCCCGATCAAGCCGAAGACGCGTTCATTCTTATTTCATTCAACAATGTGTGCTTTCCTGCTGTTCCACAATCTTTTTCAAGCAATAAATAAAACATGTGATCACTACTATACAAGCAACATCCAAACACACTGATCCCGGCGGTGTACGAATTATGGAATACAGAATCCGCCGCAGCGTAATCCCTCCAGAAACACAAATCAATACATCAGGATAACTCTATGATGTTGAGGAGACACACACGGTAATATCAGTTTCATAACTAAAGAGATCAGAGATATATACAATACAGCAGATCAGTGGAACTATTGCTCTGTAGTTGAGGACACTTAAAGTCCCTGAAAAAATATCTAAACATAATAAATGTTAGAAATGTATTACTAAAACATATTACAAAGACTGGGAACTACTAGTACTAGTTAAGTACTGAATTGTAGAGTTAGACTGTTAAACCGTTTTCACCATTGCTATTTTCAGATCAGAGTCAGATCAGCAGTTACTAAGATGTTCTCGTGGTTGCTAGGGTGTTGCTATGCAGTGTCAGATTAGCAGTTACTAAGATGTTCTCGTGGTTGCTAGGGTGTTGCTATGCAGTGTCAGATCAGCAGCTACTAAGATGTTCTCGTGGTTGCTAGGGTGTTGCTATGCAGTGTCAGATCAGCAGTTACTAAGATGTTCTCGTGGTTGCTAGGGTGTTGCTATGCAGTGTCAGATTAGCAGTTACTAAGATGTTTTCGTGGTTGCTAGGGTGTTGCTATGCAGTGTCAGATTAGCAGTTACTAAGATGTTCTCGTGGTTGCTAGGGTGTTGCCATGCAGTGTCAGATTAGCAGTTACTAAAATGTTCTCAGTGGTTGCTAGGGTGTTGCTATGCAGTGTCAGATTAGCAGTTACTAAGATGTTCTCGTGGTTACTAGGGTGTTGCTATGCAGTGTCAGATTAGCAGTTACTAAGATGTTCTTGTGGTTGCTATGGTGCTGCTATGCAGTGTCAGATCAGCAGCTACTAAGATGTTCTCGTGGTTGCTAGGGTGTTGCTATGCAGTGTCAGATTAGCAGTTACTAAGATGTTCTCGTGGTTGCTAGGGTGTTGCTATGCAGTGTCAGATCAGCAGCTACTAAGATGTTCTCGTGGTTGCTAGGGTGTTGCTATGCAGTGTCAGATTAGCAGTTACTAAGATGTTCTCGTGGTTGCTAGGGTGTTGCTATGCAGTGTCAGATCAGCAGTTACTAAGATGTTCTCGTGGTTGCTAGGGTGTTGCTATGCAGTGTCAGATCAGCAGTTACTAAGATGTTCTCGTGGTTGCTAGGGTGTTGCTATGCAGTGTCAGATTAGCAGTTACTAAGATGTTCTCGTGGTTGCTAGGGTGTTGCCATGCAGTGTCAGATTAGCAGTTACTAAGATGTTCTCATGGTTGCTAGGGTGTTGCTATGCAGTGTCAGATTAGCAGTTACTAAGATGTTCTCTGTGGTTGCTAGGGTGTTGCTATGCAGTGTCAGATTAGCAGTTACTAAGATGTTCTTGTGGTTGCTATGGTGCTGCTATGCAGTGTCAGATTAGCAGTTACTAAGATGTTCTCGTGGTTGCTAGGGTGTTGCTATGCAGTGTCAGATTAGCAGTTACTAAGATGTTCTCGTGGTTGCTAGGGTGTTGCTATGCAGTGTCAGATTAGCAGTTACTAAGATGTTCTCGTGGTTGCTAGGGTGTTGCTATGTAGTGTCAGATTAGCAGTTACTAAGATGTTCTCGTGGTTGCTAGGGTGTTGCTATGCAGTGTCAGATTAGCAGTTACTAAAATGTTCTCGTCGTTGTAAGGGTGTTGCTATGCAGTGTCAGATTAGCAGTTACTAAGATGTTCTCGTCGTTGTAAGGGTGTTGCTATGCTGTGTCCAATTAACAGTTATTAACGTGTTCTGAGTGGTTGCTAGGGTGTTGCTATGCACCATCAAATGAGCAGTTATTAACGTGTTCTGGGTGTTTTTTATGGTGTTGCACTGTACCATCAGATTGTTACACACTTGCAGGAGATACAGAAATAAATGTTTATACAGGAAATGATTTTACACCAAAAAAAAATCACTGTACAATCATACTGTACAATAACATTCTTGATGTCTCAGTCAAGACAACATAATGAATCTTTAAAATGAGAATTGCGAGAGCCCCACACAGACGCAGATTCAGAGCCGTGTGCTTGTGTGAATGTGGGCTTCGTCATGCTGAATTATCTAATACAGGATTTAAGTGGCTGTTAATTTGCTTTATGGAGCAACAAGCACATCTCCCTGAAAACAATGAGTGTGGGATCATATCATGATCTTATTTCCACTGTATCTCAGATTATACTGCACACATCACACACTGCAGTGTGAAACAAGATTAAACCCAAATTAAATCATTTACGTTAATACCTGGATCATCTCGTTGATAGACAGAGACAGATCCAGGTTTTGTCTGTTTCTCTTCTGGCTCATCCAAACTGCAGATACACGAGTTATTCACATAAATCACATCAAACGATGAATGAAAACATGTCCAGGTGACATTTCACTCCAACAACAACAGGGACAAAAAACAGTTTTTTTTATTTGTTGTTTATCAAAATTGTTGTCATTACGTTGCACTCTTTAAAGTTTGCATATGTTTGCCATTTGTTTATTTTTTAAGATTATCTTTACTGTAACATTGCAATTTTGCCATTTATAATAAGAATTAAGTCATAAAGGTCAGAAAGAAGCATGCCGTCTATTTTTTTTATCAGAAAGCAATACGTGTTTAAGTCTGAACGCCATATAAACTGCTCACTTTGTATTTAATTTCCATCTCAAAACCTGATAATTAACATGGCCAATCAATGTCTGGGTCAGAGCATCACACACACACACACAGTCGTGGGGTCAAACACTGTCAGTGGATAAACTGTGTGTGACTGAGAACAAACATGGCAACTCCTCTCTGGAGCTCAGCAACATCTGACCTTTCTATCTCACAGACACTTCGAATTAAGCCAACATGATCACAGCGAACACACACACACACACACACAGAGACACGGAGGGGTCACAGACAGGTTGAGATGATGTAAGGCTGTAGTCAGAGACTGATGTGTGTTACAGAAAATAAACACTGTCATCATCATTGACTGCAGGAGTGTGACTCCGCCAGCAGGACGAGACGCGTATGGAATATTCCTTCCCTGATTAACATTAAATCATAACACTGAGATTAGAGACTTGAAACAAACCAAACATATCTTAGATAAACTCAATTCCCAAAACACTTTCTTTATATCCTCAGAGCTCAAGGCCGTCTGTCTCGAAAGGTTTATACGCTTTTAAAACGAACCCTCACTGTTGCAGTCATTTGAAAATATAGAATCTGTCTGTGCATTAAATTTGATTGCAATATGAATCATAACCCGCCTGATTAAAGTTTTATTTTTCAGGATTCTTTGATGAAAAGGAAGTTTAGTAACTGCATTTACTTTAAATAGAATATTTTATAACATTATAAATATATATAATGTCACTTTTAATCAATGAAATGTGTCCTTGATAATTAACAGTATTGATTATTTATTTGTTGATTTATTTTAAATCTTACTCATCCCAGACTTTTGAAATGTATCAGTTTCCTCAGTTTCCAACACTGATAATAATCATAAATTTGTGTTGTTGATCATCAGATCCTCATATTAGAGTGATTTGTGAAGGATCATGTGACACTGAAGACTGGAGTAATGATGATAAATTCAGGAATAAATTACACTTTACTGTATATTCACATAGAGAACTGATTATTTATATTAGAATAATATTTTACTATTTTACTGTATTTCTGATCAGATAAACACAGCTTTGGTGAGCACAAGAGACTCAAGTAATAAAGGAATAAAATCTGAATTATTTCAAACTTTTGACCTGTAGTGTATCTAACAAAGAAGAATTGATTGAAAATAGGGTAACACTTTACAATAAGGTTCATTATTACTTGAACTACTAATGCACTTATACAGCCTTTATCAATCTCTGTTAATGTTCAATTCTACATATGCTATTTGCTATTACATATGCTATACATATATAATTCTACATATCTAAATGTAAGACACGCGGAGTTCACGAGCTTGCGTCATATATGAACACGCGTCCGCGAGAAACATGGACATCGGCTTGAACAGGACAGGAGCAGAAACCAGGACAGAATAGAATATAATGATAATGGGCTGGAATATAACAGAGTAAAGTAGATTACAGATAGAATACAACAGAACAGAATGCAATAGAAAAAGAACAGAACAGAGTAGAGTAGAAAACAATAGAACAGAATACAACACCAGCAGAAGCGAAACAGAACAGAATACAATAGAATACCACACCACAAAACAGCATAGAATAGAATAGAACAGAGTGGAGTAGAATAGAGTGGAGTAGAGTAGAACAGAAACAGAACAACACAACACCAGAAAATACAACAGAATAGAATAGAGTAGAATAGATTAGAATACAACAACAGACTAGAACAGAAAAGAGTAGAGTAGAGTAGAATATAACAGAATACAACACAACAGAATAGAACATAACATGAGTAGAGTAGAGTAGAGTAGAGTAGAGTAGAGTAGAATATAACAACACAACAGAATAGAACAGAACATAACAGAGTAGAGTAGAGTAGAGTAGAATAGAGTAGAGTAGAATATAACAGAATACAACAACACAACAGAATAGAACATAACATGAGTAGAGTAGAGTAGAATAGAGTAGAGTAGAATATAACAACACAACAGAATAGAACAGAACATAACAGAGTAGAGTAGAATAGAGTAGAGTAGAGTAGAATATAACAGAATACAACAACACAACAGAATAGAACAGAACATGAGTAGAGTTGAGTAGAATAGAGTAGAGTAGAGTAGAATATAACAGAATACAACAACACAACAGAATAGAACAGAACATAACAGAGTAGAGTAGAGTAGAACAGAGTAGAATATAACAGAATACAACAACACAACAGAATAGAACAGAACATGAGTAGAGTAGAGTAGAATAGAGTAGAGTAGAATATAACAGAATACAACAACACAACAGAATAGAACAGAACATAACAGAGTAGAGTAGAGTAGAGTAGAGTAGAGTAGAGTAGAGTAGAGTAGAGTAGAATATAACAGAATACAACAACACAACAGAATAGAACATAACAGAGTAGAGTAGAGTAGAATCAGAGTAGTAAGTAGAATATAACAGAATACAACAACACAACAGAATAGAACAGAACATGAGTAGAGTAGAGTAGAGTAGAGTAGAATAGAGTAGAGTAGAGTAGAATATAACAGAATACAACAACACAACAGAATAGAACAGAACATAACAGAGTAGAGTAGAGTAGAATAGAGTAGAGTAGAGTAGAGATATAACAGAATACAACAACACAACAGAATAGAACATAACAGAGTAGAGTAGAGTAGAGTAGAGTAGAGTAAGTAGAGTAGAGTAGAGTAGAGTAGAGTAGAGTAGAGTAGAGTATAACAGAATACAACACAACAGAATAGAACATAACAGAGTAGAGTAGAGTAGAGTAGAGTAAAGAGTAGAGTAAGAATATAACAGAATATAACAACACAACAGAATAGAACAGAACATGAGTAGAGTAGAGTAGAGTAGAATAGAGTAGAGTAGAGTAGAATATAACAGAATACAACACAACAGAATAAACAGAACATAACAGAGTAGAGTAGAGTAGAATAGAGTAGAGTAGAGTAGAAATATAACAGAATACAACAACACAACAGAATAGAACAGAACATGAGTAGAGTAGAGTAGAATAGAGTAGAGTAGAGTAGAATATAACAGAATACAACAACACAACAGAATAGAACAGAACATAACAGAGTAGAGTAGAGTAGAGTAGAGTAGAGTAGAGTAGAATAGAGTAGAGTAGAATATAACAGAATACAACAACACAACAGAATAGAACATAACAGAGTAGAGTAGAGTAGAGTAGAGTAGAGTAGAGTATAACAGAATACAACACAACAGAATAGAACATAACAGAGTAGAGTAGAGTAGAGTAGAGTAGAGTAGAGTAGAGTAGAGGAGAATATAACAGAATATAACAACACAACAGAATAGAACATAACAGAGTAGAGTAAGTAGAGTAGAGTAAGTAGTAGAGTAGAGTGGAGTGGAGTAGAGTAGAGTAGAATATAACAGAATATAACAACACAACAGAATAGAACATAACAGAGTAGAGTAGAATAGAGTAGAGTAGAATAGAGTAGAGTAGAAATATAACAGAATATAACAACACAACAGAATAGAACATAACAGAGTAGAGTAAAGTAGAGTAGAGTAGAGTAAGTAGAGTAGAGTCAGAATAGAGTAAGTAGAATATAACAGAATACAACAACACAACAGAATAGAACATAACAGAGTAGAGTAGAGTAGAGTAAGAGTAGAGTAGAGTAGAGTAGAGTAAGAATAAGAGTAAGTAGAATATAACAGAATACAACAACACAACAGAATAGAACATAACAGAGTAGAGTAGAGTAGAGTAGAGTAGAGTAGAGTATAACAGAATATCAACACAACAGAATAGAACATAACAGAGTAGAGTAGAGTAGAGTAGAGTAGAGTAGAGTAGAGTAGAGGAGAATATAACAGAATATAACAACACAACAGAATAGAACATAACAGTGTAGAGTAGAATAGAGTAGAGTAGAATAGAGTAGAGGAGAATATAACAGAATATAACAACACAACAGAATAGAACATAACGAGTAGAGTAGAGTAGAGTAGAGTAAGTAGTAGAGTAGAGTTGAAGTAGAGTAGAGTAGAGTAGAATATAACAGAATATAACAACACAACAGAATAGAACATAACAGAGTAGAGTAGAATAGAGTAGAGTAGAATAGAGTAGAGTAGAATATAACAGAATATAACAACACAACAGAATAGAACATAACAGAGTAGAGTAGAGTAGAGTAGAGTCAGAGTAGAGTAGAATAGAAAATACAAATGAAATTGCGAATGCCCGTCCACATTAAGCTGGAGAAGCTCCCACTGAACAACCACTGACGTGCATCACGTGACCATCATTCGTTACGGAATTAAACAGTGTTGTTATCGTTAACAGATACTAAAACAATTAAAAACATTAAATGAAATAATGTTTCATTAGTAGTCATTTTAAAAGTTCTATCTATTATATCTACTGTATAAATTACTTCGATGTTTCATATACTTTTTAACGTAGTTGGTTTCATTCAATGTTATATTGTTTGAGAGAAATGTATTGCAAAGGAATCTTAAACTAAACCGATATAACTCCATATCTAGTTAAAATTACTTATTTTCTTTGTTCTTTCACTTAACTTAGTTAAGTAGAGTTTACTTAATTCCAAATGTGAAATGTACTTTAAAAATGTACATGCAAAAACTTGCCAAATAAAAATGAAATAAATTTGACTAATAGTTTTTTTTTTCAGTGTAGAAGTTTTTCTTCGTCTGAGCCGTTTTAAATGCACTGATTATGATTTATATGAAGATGTTTTAGTGGACACATCTGCTCATATAAAGTGAATGAACTTCCACTGCTTCAGCTGATATGTGGAAGGAATAATAATCTCAGCATCCAAACAGCCTGAGGCCAGATAAACGCAGCTCACGCTTAGGCCAGAGTCCCCTCGTGTGTGTGTGTGTGTGATATCATGCACTGATCTCAAAGCTTGCTCGTGTCGAGGTCTTCTTTTATTCCCGATGCTAAAGCTACGCGGAGTCGGACTCAAGGCGCCGGGACTCAGACCCCGCAGGTTTCCCTCTGTGTGGAATAATCAGCAGAATGGACATGAGCGTTGGATCAGCGAGATCCTCGCAGTGGAGAGAAGAACTCTATCAGATAAAGGACAAACTGAGCTTCTCTAGAGGGAGAGACACTCACTCGTTCTTCAGAGAGGAGAGGAAAACACACACACACACACTGGACACTTCATCAAAGGTGGATGGACAGACGGATGGAGGGAATGAGAGAAAGAATGATAAAATGAAAGATCTAATGATAGAACGATAGAAAGGACACAAACACTAGACAGAACGATAGATAGGATGATAGAATGATATAATAATAGAATGATAGAGCGATAGAACGAACAGATAAAATGATGAACAGAACGATAGATAGGATGATATAATAATAGAATGATAGAGCGATAGAACGAACAGATAAAATGATGAACAGAACGATAGATAGAAGGAGAGAGAAGAGAAGGATAGAGCACCGGACGATGTTTGTATGGTTGTCAGTGAACGGAGACGCTCCACTTTGATTCTGAATGAAATATCTTCAATTCATTTCATCTTTAATGAGAATCAGGTGAGAATAACCCGTCTCCATGACGACGCTTCAGCTCATACAGCAAACAGTTCGGAGCTACGACCAGGAAAATCCGATTGTATATGAAGCAGAAGGGCTTTTTCCAGGTTCAACTTCATCACTCTATAGAACTCAGTTAGACACACACACACAGTTATAGAGACGTTCACGCTCCTCCTCACACACTTTCACACACTCCTACATACCAGAACTTCTGCACATGCTAACCTTCAACACACACTTCACTCTTACTGAACACTTTTACTTTAAAACTGGATGAGCATCTGAAGTTAGAGCCGAAGCGAGAACAGTCACAGTGATGATGAACAGATCCAGCAGTGCAGGTCCAGAACACACACACACACACACACACACACACACTGGATTAATACACACAACTGAACATCAGATCAAAGTACAAGAGCTCAGAACAATAAATCATAAAGCTTAACAGAAACTCAATAAAGAGACCAAACTAACGCTAATAAACACTGAAGAGCACTGACGGCTTATTACTTTAAACTGCTAAAACACAATTTCTCAAACTACAGCTCCATTTATCTAGCATAAACTCTACACACACAACACGCAAAACATCACACACCTCTGTTCACAAAAGCAAACACTTCATTCACACTTCATATTTTAACTATTCTGAGAATTGTGTTTTTGCATAGTAACTCACACTACACACAAATCGTTTTTATCTCTACACACACACCATTAAAACTCTACACACAACTCTACACATAACACAAACCTTAAAACACTATAAGCAAAAACCATTCAAACTCCACACACACACACATTAAAACTCTACACAAAACCTTTAAAACTCTACACACACTATTAAAACTCTACACACAAACCTTAAAACACTATACGCAAGAAACATTCAAACTCTACACACACACAATTAAAACTCTACACACAACTCTTACACACAAACCTTAAAACACTATAAGCAAAAACCATTCAAACTCTACACACACACATTAAAACTCTACACAAAACCTTTAAAACTCTACACACATCATTAAAACTCTACACACATCATTAAAACTCTACACACAAACCAATATAACACAAAAACTGTAAAACGCTATGCACAAACCATTTCAACTCTACACACACACACATTAAATCTCTACACACAAACCAATATAACTCTACACACAACGGACAACACTATACAAAAAACATTAAAACTCTACACACACACACATTAAAACTCTAAAGTATAAACCTTAAAACTCTGCACACAAACCATTAAAACTCTACTCACAAGCATTAAAACTCTATACACAACCATTAAAACTCTAAACACAAACCATTAAAGCTCTACACACACACACACACACACACACACTTACATTTCCCATCATTCTCTGTACACAAGAATTAGAAAATATACAGGATAAAGCATCAGTTTTGGATCAAATGCACAACTGTTGCTCTGATTTTATTGCATTACCACTAATAAATAACAAATAGTTTTCATTTTTTGAAAACCAAACAAAGGCAGAACACATGACGTGATGATGGTCAACCACTGCTCTAATCAGCACATCTGGCTTCTGAACACACACACCGTAGCTCACGGAGAGATCCAGCAGCAAATAAAGCTTATGATTGAGAAATTCCCCAGTTGTCACTCACTCAGTCTTTTGGAGAGATGTCAGTGGACTTGGCGGCCATCTTGGAACAGTCCCAGGCTGCTACTTCCCATGAGTGCACTGCACACTACAAAGGGCATGAAGTCATCCAAGAGGTCACAGTTCAGCTGCTGGTAGATGTCATATCCATTATCCATTATTCTGTCAATCAAAAAAAAAATTTATAGTTTGCATGTCTCTATTTATTTATTTGTACACATTATGCAAATATTTATTTATACATCCCAGATTTTATCAATTTTATCCATTCTGTATTTAAAGTTTTTGTATTTTTTATTAGATTTCCATTTGCCACAGAAAATGGTGGGAAATGTAGTTTATTCATGCAAAACTGTGTGAGGAGACATCAGCTTAATGAGGAACAAGATTCCATCGCTGCTCTTCATCAGAACATCACAAAATCATCCACAATTACTGCCATCAACACAACTGAGGCCTGAGGAATCCCTGATTCCATCACTCTATAATTCAATGACTGTGATTTTATAATGTCATGATTCTATGATACGCTTTTGGATAAAAGCGTCAGCTAAATGAATAAATGTACTATGATTCCATGATTTTGTGATTCTATGATTATATGATACTATGATTCTTTGATTCTGAGATTCTATGATTCTGTAATTCCATGACTATATGATACTATGATTCTGTGATTCTACGATTCTATATTTCCTTTATTATATGATGCCATGATTCCATAATTCTGTGATTCTACAATTATATAATTTCATGATTCTATGATTCTATTATACTATGATTCTATAATTCCATGATTCAATGATTCCATGATTCAATTATTCTATAATTCCACGATTCTATAATTCAATAATTCCTCGATTCCATGATTCAATGATTCCATGATTCTATGAGTTCCATTATTCTATGATTCCATGATTCTAGGATTCCATGATCCAATGATTCTGAGTCCATGATTTTATAATTCCACGATTCTATGATTCCACGATTCTATGATTCAATGATTCCATGATTCTATGACTCTATGATTCCATGATTCTATAGTTCCATTATTCTATGATTCCATGATTCTATAATTCCACGATTCAATGATTCTGAGTCCATGATTTTATAATTCCATGATTCTATGATTCTACGATTCTATGATTCTATGATTCAATGATTCCATGATTCTATGATTCCACGATTCTATGATTCAATGATTCCATGATTCTATGATTCTATAATTCCATGATTCTATCATTCCATTATTCTATGATTCCATGATTCTATAATTCCACAATTCAATTATTCTGAGTCCATGATTTTATAATTCCATGATTCTATGATTCCACGATTCTATGATTCAATGATTCCATGATTCCATGATTCCATGATTCTGATTCCACGATTCTATGATTCAATGATTCCATGTTTCTATGATTCCATGATTCTATAGTTCCATGATTCTATGATTCCATGATTCTATAATTCCACGATTCTATGATTCCATGATTCTATGATTCCATGATTCTATCGATTCCATTATTCTATGATTCCATGATTCTATAATTCCACTATTCAATGATTCTGAATCCATGTTTTTATAATTCCATGATTCTATGATTCCACGATTCTATGATTCAATGATTCCATGATTCAATGATTCGATGATTCTATGATTCCACGATTCTATGATTCAATTATTCCATGATTCTATGATTCCACGATTCTATGATTCCACGATTCTATGATTCAATGATTCCATGATTCCATGATTCTATGATTCAATGATTCCATGATTCTATAGTTCCATGATTCTATGATTCCATGATTCTATAATTCCACGATTCTATGATTCCATGATTCTATGATTCCATGACTCTATGATTCCACGATTCTATGATTCCATGATTCTATGATTCCATGATTCCATGATTCCATGATTCAATGATTCTATGATTCCACGATTCTATGATTCTATGATTCAATGATTCCATGATTCCATGATTCTATGATTCCACGATTCTATGATTCAATGATTCCATGATTCTATGATTCCATGATTCTATGATTCCATGATTCTATGATTCCATGATTCTATAATTCCACGATTCTATGATTCCATGACTCTATGATTCCACAATTCTATGATTCCATGATTCCATGATTCCATGATTCTATGATTCCATGACTCTATGATTCCATGATTCTATGATTCCATGATTCTATGATTCTACGATTCTATGATTCAATGATTCCATGATTCCATGATTCTATGATTCCATGATCATGAATCTTCACTATCAGCTGAATGAGTTTCAGAGAGACTGTAACCTTCACTATAAACACGTTTAATGCGCTTCACAGCTCACTTTGTTCATACAAGCCATCGACTGCATCTAGTAAAATAATTATTCCAGAAATATTAACTAAATCCTATTCATGTTTAGAAGGAGAGCTGGAGACTCGATATAGATAATCACGATTAAAGAGTTAATTCAGGGCCAATCCATTGAGCAGAAGTGCATGTGTGGATGGAGTGGAGGTCTGCTGTCATTGATGAGAAACGGATAATAAAGACCAGAATAACAATATGAGCTGCAGAAGTGAGAGATTGAGAAACTCAAACATGTCTTTTATTCAGCAGACGAACACTGGCCTTGTGTTTAATACATCAAACTGTCAAGCCCTATTCGGACAGGACTCACAGATCTGAAAGCTCTTTCGACTTAGGCTTGTAAGCAGCCACCTAGCAACCATCCACACCTCCCTAGTAACCCTGAAAAGATGCTCTTCCCATCAGCCTTGAAGATCGCAACGCCTCGAGACAGCCCATATTCACACGTGATCCTGCGTCTCGTCATCTGTTCACTGCCTCTCTCTTCATCTGATTCGTGGTTCAGCATCGGGTTTGTCACATCATTTCCTGCATCAGATCTTTGGTCTCCAGCGAAACGATCAAGACAGCAGTGTGTCTCTGTCCTGGAGGTGAACGGGAAAGAGTTCTGAATCGCCCTCGTAATCCACATTTTTCTGGAGGATTTGAATATTTTACTGACTGATGAAATTTAGCCTCCGTACAAATTGATTTGGTTTTCAAATTTCTCCACGGGATCTGGTGTGTAAGCCGCAAACATGGCTGGCAGCCGCGAGGACTGCTGTGTGTGTGCGTGTCGTCACTCTCTGCATCTCACACACACCTCAGTTCATATGCAGAAGGAGATGCACATGTTTGCTTAGCATTCGCTTTAGCATTATACAACGAATCCTGTATTCTAACAGTATCTTCATCTTGTTTTTCAATAAAACCTTCAGAAACACTCATTAGTTAACATCACTGTGAATTAACTAACATGAACAGCTGTATTTTTATCAACTAACATTAACAAAGATGAACAAATACAGTAACAAATGTATTGTTCATGATTAGATCATGTTAGTTAATACATTAACAAAAACTAACAATTAACAAATGAAACCTTATTGTAAAGTGTTACTAAACCTTTTCCTGATGAAGATGCGATGGTTTGTTTTCAAAGAAAATAATGGCTGTGTTGATGCTCGCTCTTCACTTTATTATTCATCAGACTTACATAAAGCAGGGAAATTTTATATTTAAAAAAACTTATTTATAAATAAAACATAATAATAGGCCCATTTGCATTATTTAAAGTGAAGATGTTCCTCCCCAGACACAAACCTAGTGCACACACACACACACACACAAAGTTATCAGGTCTTTAATAATGTTCACAAAACGTTAGCAGAAAAACTATTTGTACATAATTTGTACAAAAAGTATTTTGTTTGATGTAAGTTTAATATTTTTAAATGTTACAACTTGTTTCGGAATGTGACGTTACAAAAGTAACGATTGCATAGTGTCTAAAGACTGAGGAAATGGAAATGTTCCCTTAACTTTCGTAAAAACGTTTTTAAAACAGAGAACATTCAGAATAAACATTTTCGTAACGTTCTTAGAACAGATTTTTGTTAGCTGTAACCCTTCCGTGTAAAAAGGTTGTAAATTAAGATTATTGTTGTACATTTGAAAACACTATTTCATTTAATTTTACATTTACTAGTAATTTCTGAGTGAAAAATGCTTCTGCACCAATTTTTCCTCAGTAAAACAAAAAGGATGAGTTTATAACAACAATCCCTGAAACTGAAGAAGTGAAGAAGTTTTGAAACTGTGTGTATTTGAGGTTTGGGATTGGATTGTTTACTGCTCCTCTTCTTTCACACACTCGCACCGGCCGCTGTCTCGTGTTCTGATCAACAGATGGAGGGTGCAGTTGGTCTACATTAGCAGCTTAATCTACATGGAGCGCTCAGAGAAACAAAGCAACACATAAGTTGTGTGCGAAAGCTTTCTCCAATGGGTACTAGAGTTCTGCAAACACACACAACACCCGTCTGCTTATTCCCCATCTGTTCTGAGAGGACGACGCGACGAGGTCTTTTATATGGAAAACAGGTCTTATATTACCACCTGAGCGACAGATCGGAGACTGAAGGCAGCTCTGCGCCGACCCATTAGAATGAACGATTCTGACATTTTATTAATAGAGATGCTGTCAGAGAGCGGTGATGAGGTTTTTATATTCAGATAATACCAACCCGAATATGATTATACACCGGACAGAGTGACACAATGATCTGGCGGAGCGGAGAGGGGTGTAAAAATAAATTCAGGCCTATGCATATTCCTCCAGTAGCTACTAATTGATGTTCTCGCCTCACGAAAGTCCGAAAACAACATTTCTCTCGGTCCTCGTATGCGTTTTTGATGAGAAACTGCATGCAAATTGCAAATATCACACACCCTCTGCAGCACTATCAAGAGTAATTTATACAACATCATTTATATTCTATATAAACATTCTATATCTAAATAAAATTCTTAAATATATACATGCATATATTCATATACAACATAATTTTACACCGTTCACATACATATATTATGTAAACTCAAACTTTATTTTGGATGTGATTTATCATTGCCCAGCATTAACTGCAGTTATTCATTTAGAAATAATTAGATTTCCAAATAATTATAAAAAAATGGCAAGTGGCACATTGAATTAAAAGTGTGATTTTTAAATGTGCAACGTAACAAATTGAGGTAGAAAATAGGATACAGAAATGCTATTTTAATGCAAGGAAGTGCCTTCCTGTTATCACTGTAAAGGTGCTTTAAAACGTTCTATATTGTTAAAAGCGCTATATAAATGAAATTGACAGCATTTGTCATGCACAATAGTTAGGTCTGGATTTAATATATGGGTCCTTCAGGGTGATGTCTGGAGTGGTGTCTGAGGTGCAACGTCTAGCTACTGATGAGTCCTCAGGGCTCAGTGCTGGGACCGGCTTCTCTCCATCTACATGTCATCACTAGGATCTGTCATTTCCGAAACATGTTCTTTCCCATCACTGTTATCATCTAGCTACTGGAGTGCCTCAGGGCTCAGTGCTGGGACCGCTTCTCTTCTCCATCTACATGTCATCACTAGTGTCTGTCATTCAGAAACATGTTCTTTCCCATCACTGTTATCATCTAGCTACTGGAGTGCCTCAGGGCTCAGTGCTGGGGCCGCTTCTCTTCTCCATCTACATGTCATCACTAGGATCTATCATTCAGAAACATGTTCTTTACCATCACTGTTATCATCTAGCTACTGGAGTGCCTCAGGTCTCAGTGCTGGGGCCGCTCTTCTTCTCCATCTGACATGTCATCACTAGGATCTGTCACTCATAAACAGGGTTTACCCCATCACATCAAGGTCCACAAATATTAAGGAGAAATTTCTTGAATTATTGCATTATACTTTAAATAACCATTAAAATATTCTTTGAGATGTCTGGCGGAACTCTTAGGTTCCATTCATAACTATTTATGAGCCGAGTTTCTCATATATAGTTATGAATCTTAAGCCATTTTCAAGAAACTCCTGAAGACATCTTTCAACATCTGAATCCGTTAATATTAACACTTAACACATATACATTAACACATATATCTATTTTTAAAAACACCTTCCCACACTAACTGGGACTGATCACAGCACGTATTATTCCCCTGTTGTTGGTTTGATTGCTCCTATTACTCTCCTCCTTGGAAATTTGCTTGATATAAAAGTGTATGCTAAATGAAATGTAAATGTAATGTAATAAATAAAGACAGAAAACCAGCATGAGAGTCTGTAATTGTATGTATGAGTCAGATTTGCCTTGCTGTCGCCACTGGCGTGTAACACACACACACACACACACACACATATATATATATATATATACACGAGGCATTACAGCACTGCAGAGCAGATCAGCACACAGCAGGGATGTTGCCTTTATACACAGTATATTTATGAATATTCTATCATGGCTTTTAACTTCAGCACATGCGGGCCGGAACGCAGCAGTGGTTTGGAACCGGACCGGATTCTAATGCTGCTTATATAATGCATCTTATATAATACACTTGGTGATGGTTAAAGTTCTTTCACCAGTGATTGAATGTTAATTTCTAATAGGTTTGAAGCTTCATGTGCATCATGCAGTATTCAGGTCAGTTTACATCAGGGGTCTAACAACGCCTCAGAAAATATTAATATTTCATTGTATGGGGTCCATTATCGAGAGTATTTACTGTAATTCTCTGTTCTGTCAGAGCAGAATGTACTCTAACCAGATGTACCGGATGAATGAGAAACAACAAAGGGGGTGAATACTTTTTGTTTTAGCCTTAATATCTTTACAGGGAGTAAATTTAGAGACGATTGTTTATCAGAGAGTTTTAAGCACATATTGATCATTTTTTCCCCATATATTAAGTAATTTCAATTTCACGCTATATTTCCTTTTCACATCAAGCTTCCATGTTGTAACATGAAAACAGCCGTATGATCTCATTGGTGAGTCTGAGACGTGTGCACCAGGCTGGCAGTGAGGCAGGTGTTGAGTTCAGTGGTGTGTGTGTGTGTGTGTGTGTGTGTGTGTGTGTGTGTGTGTGTGTGTGTGTGTGTGTGTGTGTGTGTGTGTGTGTGTGTGTGTGTGTGTGTGTGTGTGTGTGTGTGTGTGTGTGTGTGTGTGTGTGTGTGTGTGTGTGTGTGTGACACAGGTGCAGTGTGTTGCACTGCTGCTTCTCTGAACACTTCAATTCCCATGCAGCGCTGTATCCCTGCTCACACACCCCAAAAACTGTAGACTCTATAGAACACTAGAGTTCTGGCTGCCAAAAAAAAACACATGATGCCAAAAAAGGTTTTATATTGAACTCTAGGATTCTTGACTCAATTAAAAAATACTTCATGCCAAAATTATTTTATATGGAACTCTTGATGCCAAAAAGGTTTTATATAACTCTAGGGTTCTTGACTTAATTTTAAAGAACACTTGATGCTAAAAGGTTTTAAGAACCATAGCGATTCTCGATACAGTTTTTAAAGAACTCTTGATGCCAAAAAGGATAAATGTCTTAAATGATTACATAATACTTTATATAACCACTAAAAGGTTCTTTGAGGTGTCTGATGGAACCCTTTAAGGTTCCTTATATAATGTTTTCTTCAATAGAGTATAACATCTCACTGTAAAAATGTTTTACGTTGTAAAAGAAACAAAGATTATTGAAGTATTTTACAAGGAAACTCCATTCCAGTCTTTATACTTCAAAATGCCCAATTCAATTCAATGCATCACTTATCGTTTCTTTGTATTTGGAAAATGTACAAGCAATGAACTACTAAAAATTGTTTCAAAGTAAATCCTACAACACATATTTTTCAATATATAGATTGTTTGTGTTCAGCTGAGTTTACGTTGCACTTTTACTGCATAATTATTTAATTGCATTGTGATTTAAAGACAAATGTGAAATGTAATACCATATAACATATTTAAATTGGCTTGAAATTCACACACAAAAAGTTTGTATTTATATTTTTTGTTTTCATTTTTAATTTCAGCTAATGTTTTAGTAATTGTGTTGTCATTTGCATTAGTTTTTATTTTAATTTAAACGAAATGAAAATAAGAAACGTAGCCTTGGCAGGGACTGGCTGACAAAACCTAAGGTTTAAAAAAGATAAATGTCATTTCAGTCGCAGTATTTTTTGTTTTAATGAATTATCTAGATAAAGCTTTAAAACAGCAACATTGATCTTAGACATTAGTGAGATAGTAAACTGAATAAAAACACCGTTAGATCAAGATTAATGCAAGAACTTTGTGATGTTTTAACCAAATTACAAGTTATTTTCACATAGCTTCATGTTTCTATCACTCTCATGTATGAATAATGCAACGATAGCCACATCAACACGACTCCAGTTGCTGTAGAATAAATGATCAGCTTTCTGCCCAGCAGTTCTGCTCATTACAGCCGTCAATAGTTCCAGCAGAGGCTCATGGGAAGGTGTTTCCTACTGCAGAGACTCAATCAGCTGGATAATGTCTCTAATGCAATCTCTATTTCTCAAGAGTTCATATCCATTGACTTGCTGCTAGTCTTTTCTTCACTATGTGCCGTATAGAAACAGAACAAGAACTCTTCCTTTTTATAGTACAGATGTGTCATTAAATGTCTACACACTTATAAAATTGATCCGAAAAAACACCATAAACGCTGGATCTTGAGCTCACAGAGATCATCGCCCCCTAGTGACCAAACACTGACGTTACAAACATCGTTTACTGAAATCACATGACCTCCTTTGAACATGATCACTGCTTTACTGTACAAACATCACTACTTCATTAACTGGATAAATGATTGTTTTCATATTCACGTCCCCCATCGGTGTGTCCTTCCCTCCACTGGACCAACGAGACGAGTTTATGTATGTATTCATCAGGGTAAAGCAGAGGAACAAGGCCAGTGATCACATGGGGAAGCTTTTAACCGAGCCGATGTGAGCATCCGACTGAATGATGCTCGTCCACGCGTGTGTGTTTATCTGAGACACAGCTGCCAGAGTGTGTGTCCCTGGACTGAGGAACGAGACAATCCGGACGGATACAGAAGAGCGAGAGATCGTCATATTTCCCATAATCAGGGGAAGCACAGCTCTGACATTAAAAGTCAAAATCTATACTAAGCCATAATTGACAATGTCACAAACGAGAATTATGAGTACATGTCATAATTATAACAAAAAAGGAAAAATTATGAGACAAGTAAAAAAAAATACATACTAAGCCGCATTGACAAAAAAGTCAAAATTATGAGATAATCAATATTTTGACATACTAAGCCATAATTCTGAGAAAATTACTAAGCCATTTTTTATGATAAAAGTCAAAATGATGACATATTAAGCTATAATTATGATGTAAAAATTATGAGATAGTTAAAAATTGTACATGCTAAGCCATAATTATGAGATGAAAAGTCAAAAGTATGAAATAGAAAGTCAACATTACATGATACTAAGTTAACAAAGTTACAAACAAAATGACATACAAATCCATAATTATGATATAAGTCAAAAGTGTGATATAAAAGTCAAAACTATGACACAAAAAGTCAAAATTATTACATAAAATGCTAAATTATGAGACAAAAGGCAAAAAAATTACATACTAAGCCATATTTCTGAGACAAGTAAAAGAAAATTACTAAATTACATAATTATGATAAAAGTCAAATGATGACATAATAAGCCATAATTATGATGTCAAAATTATGAGATAGTTAAATAATTGTACATGCTAAGCCATAATTATGAGATAAAAAGTCAAGATTGAGATAAAAAGACAAAAGTATGACATAATAAGCCAAAAGTATGACATAAAATGCTAAATTATGAGAACAAAAGGCAAATAATGTACATACTAACCCATAATTATACGCAAAAACTGTCAGATAAAAAGTAAAAAAAAAATACATAGCAATATTTTCTGAGACAATTAAATGAAAATGACTAAATTACATAATTATGATAAAATTCAAAATGATGACATAAGTCATGATTATGATCTCAAAAATATGAGATAGCATTAAAAAAAATTTTACATGCTAAGCCATAATTATGAGATAAAAAGTCAAAATTATGAGATAAAAGACAAAATTATGAAATAATAAGCCAAAAGTATGACATAAAATGCTAAATTATGAGACAAAAGGCAAACAATGTACATACTAACCCATAATTATAAGCAAAAACTGTCAGATAAAAAGTAAAAAAATTTAAACAGCCATATTTCTGAGACAAGTAAATGAAAATGACTAAATTACATAATTATGATAAAATTCAAAATGATGACATAAATAAGCCATGATTATGTTCTCAAAAATATGAGATAGTTTTTGTACAGTAATGTACATGGCATGCTAAGCCGTAATTATGAGATAAAAAAGTAAAAATTATGACATAATAAGCCAAAAGTATGATAAAAAGTAAACATCACATGATACTAAGGCCGAATTAATGTCACATTTATGAACAAAAAGTTAAAAACAAAATTACATACTTAGCCATAATTATGATATATGTCAAAAGTATGAGATAAAAGTCAAAACTATGATGCAAAAGTCAAAATGATGACATAAAATGCTAAATTATGAGACAAAAGGCAAATAATGTACATACTAACCCATAATTATAAGCAAAAACTGTCAGATAAAAAGTAATAATATTGTACATATTAAACCATAATTATGGCATAACTATAATTATTTTGATATAGTCAAAATAATTTTTCTAGGGCACGTTCTGGCTTCATCTAAGCCCTGTCTGCTGAAACCAGGCCTATGAATCAGAGATTAAACGACTGTAGAGTTATCTGCACGTCTACACTTCCTGTTTAGCTCCGAACTCTTCAGCAAACTGTATCTCTTCTCTTTATAATAGCTTTTGTTAACGATGATATGAGTTCATCGCTTTCCAAATGAGGATCCCTACACGCATAATCATAGCATGGAAATGAAGGGTCACCGTGACATACGCACGCGATGATATGCTAATTGCTCATCAGCTCCAAAAGTGCAGTGTGGGAAGTCTTTGTGATATATTAATGTGATCCATCTAATTTATGCACAGCGCATTAATCTTTATCCCATTCCTGAAGCTGTTTGGCATCACCATTAGCCAGCAGGTAATAGCATAACGGACGTGTCACGCTAAGAAAATACAATATGCTAATCAGTTTGATTTGTCATTTTTATCACGTTTAATAACCTTCAGTGTTTCAGGAAGATGTGCGTGTTGTGGATGAACCTCGCAACGGATGTGTTTGTGTTCAGCTGGATTTGTGGAACACAAAAACAATCTAAATTATGACGTACTAAAATCAAATTATGACAAAATGTTGAAATTAAGCCTAAAAAGGTCAATTATGACAGTCAAAATTATGACAAGTGGTCAATTTCAACTTTCACATTTTCAGGGTCATAATTTTACATTTATTTCATAATTGAATGATGTGTCATAATCATAGCATATGCGCGAGATAAGAGGCAGAACAGCTGTTTTAGGAAATCATCCGTTTCCAAAGAAGGAAGAGGAGATCTACAGGCCATGATGAAGAGACAGAGAGAAGAAGCAGAGGAGACGGAGGAGAGAGAGGACCAGCTGGTACTGCATACTGAAGGACTTCATACCAACTGGCCAACTCAGAAAATATCTAAGATTTAACAAAAAATAAAATAACATTAAAGCTGCAAGCAGCATTTAGCCGGGATTCAAGCATTTAAGGCCTTTAAGCACATAGCATTAAAAACAAGTGCTGTCAAACATTGAAATAATTAATCGATTATCGCATTAATGTAGTTAACTCGTGATTAATCGCATTAATGTCATAGTTAACTTGTGATTAATTCGCGATTAATCGCACATTTTTATCTATTCTAAACGTCTTTTGATTGGGACGAATAAAGTATAAAGTAAACATTTTTATATCATTTTAATATCATAGTTTAAACTAGGGATGCACCGATACCACTTTTTGGAAAACGAGTACGAGTACAGAGTACTTGCATTTAGTACTTCGTCAATACCGATACAGAGTACTTAATAAAAAAAAACATGATTTAAAATCAGTTTTAACTATTTTCCAATTTATTTAATTATATTTTATTTCATTTTATATATATATATATATATATATATATATATATATATATATATATTCTTTTTTTCTTTTATTTCTTTCTTTTTTCCAAATAGTTAAATAAAAAAAATTCAATTCAATGACTATTATTTATGATGGTACATTTATGAAAGCATTGAAGGCTGTAGCCATTGAAGGCTGTTTATATGAAAATATTGATGATATTGAGAAATATTGCTTATAAAAAAATCAAGAGAAAAAGCAACCTTATGCACACATTATTAGTAGTAGCAATTTTGATTAATAGAGACGTAGTTAAATCTATTGTACAGTAGCCTAATATAATTATTTCTGTCAATTTCTTACCAAACTTTTATTTTGACGGGTTGCCGTGAAGACCTTTGAGTTTCTGTGCGTGTCTGATACATAGACAACATTGGGCGTTTCTCAATGTCAAAGGGAAGTATCCTTAACATTGAGAAACACCTAGTAAAAGAAATGATATGACGATCGTTTTTCTCAAATGAAACGGTAAAATACCTACCGTTACTCATGAAGTGACTCTCGGAGATGAAATCATGAATCATGTCATCATATCGTGAGGCAGCAGAGACGGAGAACAGCGCGAGCGTCACTCGAGCTTCAGTGTGTGTGTGAGGTAGCTAACGTTAAATGAAACCGCGCGTCTGCACTGTTCATTCACACAGAGACAAGCAGAACATGCAGGTTTTATATTTAAACAGTCGTTTGGCAGTTTAATATACACAGACACACATCAGCAGCGCCGCCGTCGCCATGTCTCAGCGCTTTCATGATGATGACGCAACTTCACGCCCTTCGTGCATGCATGTGCAAACGGAACTGGGTTTGATCAGGGTATCCGGTACCACCGTGACGTTTACATTTTTTTAGTACCGACTTGGTCCACCGCGGCTGACAGGTCTCATCTCGCCTCGCCTTCTCCCCGCTCTGAGCTGCAGCCGGGGCCTGGGGCGGGCACTCGCGCCTGTGATTAACCCATTTCTCAGACCGTGTATCGGTTCCCGGTATCGGGGGACTTTTAACGAGTACGAGTACTTTAAAAAATGTGGTATCGAGGCCGATACCCGATACCGGTATCGGTATCGGTGCATCCCTAGTTTAAACATCAATGACTCAATTTTGATTTATTTATCATGAATAAAATATTTATCTCATAAACATAAATATTATGATTGAAATTGACATAAAAAGTCAAAATAATGACATACTAATGAGATAAATAAAAATTGAGAGTCAAAATTCTGACATAAAAAGTTGAAATAATGACAAAAAGGTAATAATTATGACATTAAAGTCTAAATTGCAAAGTTAATTTCTATTTGAAGCAGGGCTGTAGTACTAAAGTTCGAGTCTTGGACTAAAAGTTCCGAACTTGGAGACCGTTTTTCTATGGTCTCGGACTTGTCTCGGACTCGCTGGTATTTGGACTCGGACTTGTCTCGGTCTCGGCCACTGGTCTTGCCAAATATGGCTTTGGTCTCGAACCGAGTCCAACATTTTGTATGTGTGTTCATTTATTACTAGCCTATCAGGATAACGTTAACTTAGAAAATGCCAAAACTAACCGACAAAGTGCTCACTACAGACGGAGCGCGTCTTCTCGTGCTGTTACTATAGTTACTGGGTGTTGCGCACATTCTAATGATTCCCGCAGGTCTCCTATTTATAATGCGGGATATTCCCGAACCCGCAATCGTAATTCACACAGATTCTAAAATCAAATCATTCTTTTAATAACGAAGTTATCTGCCAGACGCGATATCACAAACAGCGTGAGTGTTCAGCAGTGCCGCGTCTTCTCTTCTCTCATGCAGCAGTGCATCGTGAATAAAGTTTACAATTTGCACGTCTTTTTAAGTCTTACCAGTTTAAACATTCAAGCGTTTTTAAACTAATCAGTGCTCATGCGCTGTCTGGGATGATTTCTGCGCACATTCATAGAAAATCCACCTCAAGAACAGCTGGCCAGTAACAAAAGTTATTTTTCACGGCTTAGTTATATTGCTTTAACACTCAAAACTGTGTCAATTTCGGTCTTTGTGAGTATACTCTAAACATAGTCGGTTTTGTCTTTAATAAGCATAAAACGCATGCCAGTATAGTGAACACAGAATTCGTGCACTTGTTCTTAAAGTGACGGCAACCATATGTTTCGGTCATTAATTTTGTCGTCAAAACAAAAGAGAGCTTTAAGTTAAAGGAAACAGGATTGATAGCCTATGTGTTTAATTTATTTAGGACTAAAATACTATCCAGTGTAATTTTCCATTTGATTACTTTATTCAGTTTCTGTCGATGAATAGGCTACTAGTGCTGGACCTATTCAAAAACTTTTCTCTTTATTTGTCTTTATTTATATCTTTATTCTATTGTATTTATTTGTGCAACTTTTTTTTTTCAATTTAATTGAACAATTTAAATCAAGCCTTGTGTTGTGTAAATTATTAACAACATTACCCCATTGTAAAAAAATGCAACGAGCACAAACATTTAGGCAAGATAAATTTAATAATTTTGTTTTGAAGACTTTTTTTCCTGTCCTGGACTCGGTCTTGACTCGGACTCGAACCTTTGGACTCGGTCTTGACTTGGACTCGAGCTTGTCCTGGTCTTGGACTTGTCTTGGACTCGACAAAGGTGGTCTTGACTACAGCCCTAATTTGAAGCATTAGAACCCAGATGAAGATCACAAGATTCCTGAAGGTCTTTAAACGCAGAAGCTCTGGTGTGTTCCAGCTTTGTGAATCACACCACAGAAACACAAATCTGCACCTTTAATTGCCTTACATCGTGGATCAGAGACGCAGCGACACACTTTATACCGTATCCAGAGCTGTAAATCCTGCAGGTTTGTTAATCTCTGTATGCTAATCAGTTCAGACGAGGAAAGAGCAAGGTCAAACATTCACCAGCTACAGCAGCTTTAGAGGAACAACACCGACGTGAACTTTCATCTGAAACCTCGACATTCTATGACTTTCCACAACACTTCCAGAGGCAAACTGACACTGGGCTTCAATAACTGAAGAACTTAAGCTCGGTTTTGCATTAAAACACATTTTCAGGACCATCTCAGAATCTCGGTGCTGCAAAAAGATTTGAAAATTGTATTATTTTCCATTGCCACATGCAAAACTATAACACAACACTGGGTTAAACACAACACAATTTGGGTTGTTTTCAACCCAAGGGCTGGGTAATTACAGGACAAGACACATGTTGGGTTACTTTTACCCAGCAAATTGGGTTGCTTATTTAACCCAGCATACTGGGTTGATATAGTATTTATATTTTAGCACTAGCTTTTTGATTCCTGGGTTGTTCAAAAACTACCCAAACACTGGGTTGTTCCGTCTGACCCAGGATCAGATCCTAACCATCTGAACAACATCTTCAAGTCTTGACAGGCGGAATATTCTGCTTCAAAGCCGTGTAATCCAAAACATTTGAAGTCCAAATAAAGTCAGTGTGACTAATAATTTCCAGCACTTTCCTCATAAAAACACATGACAACTCGCCTCTGAAGTGTGAAGCTCACACTCAAACTCTAATCGCGTCGAGCTTTTGGAAGCTCGTGAATAAACATGAGCTTAATTACTGCCCCAATTTGAGCCTTTCGTCAGTCGGAGGTACAGAGGGGATTATGATATTACACCTGTGAGATGATGACATGTATCTGAAGCTGAAGCAACACGAGCCCGACTGCTGAAACGTGCGGTTCTGACGGTCTGACGGCTCTTAACTCGAGGTCCAGATGTGCGGGCTCTTATCAGAGTCTACAGAGGCTAACACGGCTTCAGTCGAACACAGGCCGGATCAACCTCTGATGCTCGACTGTGGAAACTGATGCTTGACATTTCTCTTAGATTTACACTCTCACCATTTCTTTAGAGCTAACTGTGTTTTTAGGTGTCCATAAATCATCTACTGAGACCACATGATGCCCTTGATGTGTTCAGGCTCTCCTAGAACAGGTTCTCCTGCTTGAATGTTGATTATTCTCCTCATATTCTCCATTGTTGCGGCTCCTCTCTTCCCAGTCTGTCAGTAACGTCTCTGTTTACTTCCTGTTTCTATGAAGCCCCTCCTACTGAAAGCACACTGTGCTCTGATTGGTCAGCTGGGAGCAGCGTGCTGTGATTGGTCAGAGCGCTTCGAGTGCGTTTATAAAATTGCATACCAAAATTCTTTTTTGTGTAAAAAATATACCACAAAAAAAATTGTCACTTAAGATAAAACAAATGTTAACTGAAATTAATTCAAACGTAAAAACGTATTTCTCATTTTCATTGAACTGAAATCTTTTAAAAAGCTGAAAGACATGTTTAAAAGACAAACACTAATATAAATGATGAAAACACAGCAAATTTATTAAAACTTTAACTAACATAACTAAAAAGAAAACCAATATAACAATTTTATTGATAACATTATTAACGACCGGATAACTTCAAACGAACATTCTGTTTTCCATCCAAATAACTTAAACGAATGTTTTATTAATGTTAATGGAGGAGTGTCAGTTGATAACTCTGGGAAAGATGTTCTGCTCAGCCTCTTTTGTTCTCCACAGAAGACAGTAACTGGTGTTGGTTTGTGAACACACACGTGTTCTGACAGTGACGATGTCATGTGGAGCCGAGTGTGTATTCTGTGTAACTCAGAACGTTTCACACTGACGTTTACAAGCTCTCGTAATGAGACGTGATTGTGTTGTGTGTGCTGACAGGATAACTCTGATGTCTGCTAATGTGACGCAGACACAAGGAAAGAGAATTACAGGCAATTAAATGTGAAATGTCAGTGACGGGCCTTTATCGTGTCACTGCAGGAATCAGACACTGTATTAATAAACAATACATGAAGAATTACTGAGCTTTTATCGAGACTTCATGTTTGCCTTCTCGTCTACTAGACGACACATATTAAATGATCAGAACCACGTTCTTCCAGTAACGTTAATAAAACATTCATGGATGGATGGATGGATGGATGGAGATAGACGGACGGATGGACGAATGATTAGATGGATGGATGGATGGATGGATGGATGATTAGATGGATTGGATGGATGGATGATTAGATGGATGGGGATGGATGGATTGCATGGATTAGATGGATGGATTGATGGATGGATGGATGGATGGATGATAGATGATTGATGAATTGGATTGATTGGATTGATTGGATGGATGATTAGATGGATTGGATTGGATGGATGGAGATGGATGGATGGATGGATGATTAGATGAATTGGATGGATTGATTGGATGGATGGATGATTAGATGGATGATTGGATGGATGATTAGATGGATTGGTTGGATGGATGATTGGATGGATGGGATGGATGGATGGATGGATGGATGGATGGATGGATGGATGATTAGATGGATGGGGATTGGATGGATGGATGGATGGATCAATGGATGATTAGATGGATTGGATAGATAGATGGATGGATGGATGATTAGATGGATGGATTGGATGGATTGGATGGATTGGATGATTGGATGGATTGGATGGATGGATGATTAGATGGATGGATGGATTGGATGATGGATGGATGATTAGATGGATGGATGGATGGATGGATGGATGGATTGGATGGATGATTAGATGGATGGATGGATGGATGGTTAGATGGATTGGATGGATGGATGATTAGATGGATGGATTGGATGGATGGATGATTAGATGGATGGATGGATGGATGGATGGATGGATGGATTGGATGGATGATTAGATGGATGCATGGATTGGATGGATTGGATGGATGGATGGATGGATGGATGGATGGATGGATGGATGGATGGATGGATGATTAGATGGATTGGTTGGATGGATGATTAGATGGATGTGGATGGATGGATGGATGATTAGATGGATGGGAATGGATGGATGGATGGATAGATCAATGGATGATTAGATGGATTGGATAGATAGATTGGATGGATGGATGATTAGATGGATGGATTGGATGGATTGGATGATTAGATGGATGGATTGGATGGATGGATGGATTAGATGGATTGGATGGATGGATGATTAGATGGATTGGTTGGATGGATTGGATAGATTGATGGATGGATTGGATGGATGGATGGATTAGATAGATGGATGGATGGATGAATTAGATGGATGGATTGGATGGATTGAAGATTAGATGGATGGAATGGATGGATGGATGGATTAGATAGATGGATGGATGGATGATTAGATGGATGGATTGGATGGATTGGAAGATTAGATGGATGGATTGGATGGATGGATGGTTAGATGGATTGATTGGATGGATGATTAGATGGATGGGGATGGATGGATGGATGATTAGATGGATGGGGATGGATGGGTGGATGGATGGATCAATGGATGATTAGATGGATTGGATAGATGATAGATGGATGGATGGATGATTAGATGGATGGATTGGATGGATTGGATGATTAGATGGATGGATGAATGGATGGATGGATGGTTAGATTGGATTGGATGGATGATTAGATGGATGGATTGGATGGATGGATGATTAGATGGATGGATTGGATGGATTGGATGGATGGATGATTAGATGGATGATTAGATGGATGGATGGATGGATGGATGAATGGATTGATGGATTGGATGGATGATTAGATGGATTGCATGGATTGGATGGATTGGATGGATGGATGGATGGATGATTAGATGGATGGATTGGATGGATTGGATTGATTGGATGGATGGGATGGATGGATGGATGGATGGATGGATGGATGATTAGATGGATGGATGGGTGGATGGATGGATCAATGGATGATTAGATGGATTGGGTGGATTGGATGGATAGATGGATGGATGATTAGATGGATGGGGATGGATGGATGGATCAATGGATGATTAGATGGATTGGATGGATTGGATGGATTGGATGGATAGATGGATAGATGGATAGATGGATGGATGGATGGATGGATGGATGGATGGATGGATGGATGGATGATTAGATGGATGGGGATGGATGGGTGGATGGATGGATCAATGGATGATTAGATGGATTGGATGGATTGGATGGATGGATGGATGGATGGATGGATCAATAGATGATCAGATGGATTGGATGGATAGATGGATGGATTGGATGGATTGGATTTATTGGATGATTAGATGGATGGATGGATGGATGGATGGATGGATGGATGGATGGATGATAAAATGTTTGTTTGAAAGTTATCTGGTCTTTAAAAATGTTTTCAAAACTTTAGCACAAAAACGTCATTCATGAAGAGGTTTCAGAAGCGCATAATGTTTGAAGAATGATACAATGGAATGTTTCCTTAACGTTCACATAACCAAGAACATTATTGCATAATAGAATTACAGCACACACATACAGAAGATCATGCATTTACTATACATTCATAAAAGCATCAAAGGAAACATAAAAATATATATATATATATATATATATATATATATATGGGGGTAACTTACAAAAAAATCCAAAAAAGAAAAGGAAAAAAAATTCTAAACATCCGTTTTGCTTTTTTTTTTACATTTTATTTTAAGGCCTCAATATAATGCTTAAGTTCAATTTTAAATACTATAATGTTAGGTTGAGTATTAGTCAATTTCTGTTTGTGAATATGGTATTTACCATTCATAATTATTAAGTTAAGCACGAAACTTTGCTCTATATGCTTACTTTTATATAACAAAAAAATATTATCTTTACCAGATAGTCGAATCTTTACATTTGTGAATATAAAAATTAGATGTTTAATATCAATCCAAATCAACTGAGTAAATCCACATGGAGAAGATGTTTTATGGGTTCTTCTTCTAAATACCCTCGTAGAGCTTCATTGGTTTGCATTGAGGCAATACTGTACTTCTACATCATTTATTTATAACATTTATTATCAATATTTTTATCTACAATTTTCACACGCTTCTGTTTCTCAGCGGATCACCTCAAACGCTTCATTAATGAAGGCCAGAGTGTGTGTGTGTGTGTGTCAGCTGACCGTCTCATGTGTTCAGAGACAAACTCCATCTGTTCTTCACAGATCCCGCTGTACGATATAAACACAATCTGCCGAGTGTTAAACACACTGAGACGCAGTCAGGACTGCATATGTGCGGGAGAGGAAGCAGACAGAATCGAGGAATCCATGAATGAAAATAGAGAATGGAACTTAACACAACTTGGATGACCAAATAAAGTCACATTTATTAATAAAGCGCTTTTATAATACAGCAGTGTGTCGATCAGCTTTATATATCACACATCCCTACATTAAAACATGACCAAGATGAGCATTTTAACGACAGTGAGATCAATGAAACCATCAGAAGATATTTGATGTTCATGTTCAGCACTTTCCCGTGTGTTTTGTCTGTTGTGTTGACGTTTGTTCCAGGATCACTGACGGATGATTTGTGTGCTGATAAATCACAGCCTCAGGAATCACGTGTCATCTACATGAAATAACCCTGTTCACTGTGTCCTACAGAAACGGTTTGATGGACGATCTGGTGAAGTGTGTGTGAGGCCTGAGCTTTGAAATGACTTTTGAGACGAGTGTGTGGACTCATCTGCTAATGTTCCCGTTTCCTTTCAGCTGTTTTGAGGAGAAAGGTCTTGAAGTTAAACAGTTTGACGTTCACTTGTTAACATGTGACCAGCTCATTTACATATCAACACCTGTTAGGTATTCGGCATCGTGACCCACCCTGATAAGGGGTTAGCCAATCATAACACACGTCATTTACATATATTCTTAAAGGAACAGCAGCAGAAACAGCCTGACTGCTTGAAAAGGTCAGAGACAATTATTATTGCCAAAAAGGTTCTTTATAAATCCCTAGGGTTCTTGACTATATTTTAAAAAACCATTTATGCCAAAAAGGTTATATATAGAATCCTACAAAAAAAAAAAAAAGTTATTTATTTTGGGGTTAAAATTTTACCAGGACGTTTTTATTATTGGGTTTTTATTTTATTTTTTAGATTCACTGAAAAATTATAAAATTTGCACCGAGCAAGGTGCAAAACTAGCAATAAATTCTCCCAAAAAAACTCAAAACATGTTGCGCTGAAAGAAAGATGCAAATCCCGTCTAATGATGTTGAGTTAAAAGCAAACTCCTTCAATTATTCAACCGTGTGTGAGGACTCGCGCCAGAGACACTCAAAGCAGCTCACGCTCATCAGAGCAACATTCAGCACAAACACACACTCGTCTCCGTCCATTACAAGGGAACTCAATAATGATGAACGTCAATGACATTAAAATATTTCTGAGGAACACAAGCGCTGAGCGAACCGCATGTCAGGAAGATTCATCCCGAGTAAGTGACGTGAATTTGTTTGGTAAGACGCTTCTGCTCTCGTTCCATCACAGAGGCTGGATTTGTGTGTTTGTGTTTGTGTGTGTCTCCACTCAGCCTCCATCCTGGCGATGCTGGGATTCCACACAAATCTTTCTGAGACTTGAATATTTCAAAGCCATCAGAGAAAATTGCTGCGAGCAGATAGTGGGCTTTCAAACGCCTGCGAGCTGTTTCTCTGCAAACACCATTGCCATCCGTGAAAGACTTTCAGCCGAGTGTGTCTGGCTCTGCCGGCCCTCTGATGCTCCGTGTTCATAGACGGAATGGATTCTGTGGGATTTTAGTTCGTATCTGATGATTGACGCTGTTTGCCAAGTCAAGCATCGCTAGTTGATCTATTCCTGTCGATGGTTACGTTCACAGCACAGCATGTCTTCCTTTACCTTAAAGCTCAAGTATGCAATACATAAGAACACTAGCCTGCCAATCCAAACACATTCACGGACAAACTGGCATGATGGGCTGCAGTAATCGCACCGCCAAAGAAGATCCTGAACACACATGTAAACTCATGAATACTACTCAAACACAACATGACTTAAAAGTTGTACAGATGACAATGTTGTCGAAACACGGATCCGCTGTATTATGCACGTTAGGCCAGTAGTTGGCGATGTTATATTTTGCCGTGTGTAAATATCAGTCTCTGCTGGTGTAGTAAATCTACACTTTTCTGGATGAACTCAGTGTCTTTTGGTTGTCTAGGTCTAGCACGCGTATAGACTGAACAAATAACATCACCGTTTTCACAAATTCACGTTTTTGTAGTTTAGACGGACAATCGTGGTATCACGTTCAAAAACATGTCCTTTTAAACTTTTCAAAAGTTTGCATTTTCAGGCCCTAAAAACGCTGTTGGCGTGTAAATGAACGACCCAAATGCATTTAAAAGTTTTCCATTAAAACGGTCTAAACACACAGAGACGAATCAACAAAACACGAAACAGGTGCGCGACGCAAAGCAGAAACCATGGCGACTAATGAGGAATGATAACTCGGCAAACAGGAACGGAGAAAACAAAACACAATGAAACTAAGGCCCTGTCCACACGGACACAGGTATTTTATAACCGTGACTTTTTTATGCGGTTCGGCCGTTCGTCCACACGGAAACGCAGTATCAGGACACTGAAACCGAACTTTTTTGAAAACCCCTGCCAGGCTGACAGCTTCTGAATGGCTAACATGGCTTTACGGTTAGGTTTATATCGCCACCTGCAGGTGTTGCATGCTCTTGACAGCGCTTGATGGCTTCTTTTTGCGTTTTCACACACTACTCACACTGACACAGATAGATAGATAGAGGCAACATAAGGCACAGTGTGGAAAAAACACTAGTCTGAATCTCCAGACATGAAAACTTCACCTTTATTAAGAATCTGCTTATGTCGATTATGGCGAGTGACAGGAGGCAACAGCTGCTTTCAATCAAGCGCAATTATATTTGCTGTCAATCACGCACAACAATAACAAAAATAATGCCATACTGTGTGTCATTTCCAGGCTCCAGATCCCTCATTAACAAGCTGTGGGTCTGATTGTAGATTAGCACATTAGCTTTCCATCACTAACATATCAATTATGCAGCCGACAAAGGCTCTAGTTTTCCTGTGAATAAGAGGATGTTGCCGAAGCTGTGCTCGTGTCCTGAGGTGAAGGGTCATGAGAATGGGGACTATAAAGATGCTTTGGACAATTTCATGTTATATTGATCAATAACATTTAGCTTTTCAAAACTCAGTCTGAGACAGGGTGTTTTCTGCTTTTCTTGTGATGTTGCTGTTTGAGTTCTTCTCTATATCAGTGTCAGTGTTTCTGAGTTTTTTCCAGGAACGAATCACAATCAATGTTCCCTCTAATTTTTTTCTTGTTGAGAAAAAGTTTTCTATCTATTTTTTTGTTACCTGAGAAAGTATATTCTTTATACCTGATGTGTACAGCGTATGTAACACAATGGTTTCAACACGCAGTTGTAACTTTTAACTCATTTGACCCTTGATGCAACTTATTGGTATTAAATCATATTTTTGAAAACAAGCTGTTAATTAAGAAGTCACTAAATGAAAGTTTACCTGAGAGTCATTTTTACAGTGTTGTTAACTCTACCAGTCTTTACCAAAAAATTCTATTTTTTTAAAAATGACAAAATTTTCTGCAGGACAGTTCAATTCCTTACAATAATATAATAAACAGAACTAAGCTCTTACACTAGATCGTTTGGGAAAACCATAAAGCGTTTCTGTACAGGGGCATTTCTCAAACACACTCGACCAATCACAACACACCGCTCCAGCCGACCAATCAGAGCACAGTGTGCTTTCAGAAGGAGGGGCTTCATAGAGACAGGAAGTAAACAGAGCGTTACTGACAGACTGGGAAGAGAGGAGCCGCAACAATGGAGAATATGAGGAGAATAATCAACATTCAAGCAGGAGAACCTGTTCTAGGAGAGCCTGAAACACATCAAGAGTTTATAAAAAGGCATAATAGCTCCTCTAAAGGAAATCCTACAGGTTCTGACTGGTAATGACGACATTATGGCTTCATTCATGTACATCAATACAACTTCAATGCAGCATAACAGTTTCCACAAACAACAACTGGATTTCTCTGACAGAGCAACATTTTCATCATATCTTCAAAACAAAATGCATGCAAGTGCATATTTTAAACATTTATCTCTGGGATGAATGGCTCTGAGTGAGTAGTTAGCTGTGAATGTGCAGGGAAGGTTAATCACAGCCCGGTTACTCCAGACACGACTGTGTCTTAATTAGAAAATCCCACTGATATCTCACTGCAGCTACAGCTCTCACAGCACAACTTCATACGCATTTCATTAGTGAGCGCCTGTGCGCTTCATGCTTTACTGTTTAATGGGTAAAAATGCAGAATTAATGTCACAGCTTCAGATTGAAGGCAGAACCCGTTTGCATGGACTCGACTCCATTCGCGCTTCAGTGGCGTTCAGAGCCGACCCCTCAGGTGCGGATACACCCTACGGTCAAACTCATTCATTCCCATGGCAATAACCCAATCAGATAAGATGGAACGACTCAGAGGAATATAAGTGAAGAAATGTGAAGTAGTTTTATTATTTATGATATTGTGCATGTGAACAGTGTTTGTGTTGTGGATTATGTGTCAATATTCCTGTACTGTACATCACATTGCCTCTCGGGACATAGAGTTTTCTAAGTCTAAGTCGAGTCGTGCCGGGTTTGATCAGGAGGAGGTCATGTGGAGTTTTCCCCGGGGAATGTTTTTCCGCCGATGATTTTTCTAAGCACAGCAGAAAAACAAAAGCGCTGTGGATCACAGATGGGGACGTGTCTGCTCGATTAACACTGCGCTCAGGAGCACATCGCTTCTGTCTGAGAGAAGGCGAAGTCAAGCATTGCTATCATTACTCAACAAACCCTAAACGTACCCGTCCTGCCGCACTGGTGCTCACTGAGGACAGAAATCATCTGAAAAGCTTCTTACACCGTTTCAAGGTGATCCTTCATGTGTTTACTGTGGGTCTACTGCAGTCAGAGTAACTGAGGGTTTCCAGATCGGAATGTGACAGATGATAGTCTGAGCAGATTGATAGGTGGATAGATGGATGATTAGATGGATGGATGGATGATTAGATGGATGGATGATTAGATGGATGGATGGATGGATTAGATGGATGGATGGATGATTAGATGGATGATTAGATGGATGGATGGATTGGATGGATGGATGGATGGATGGATGGATTAGATGGATGATTAGATGGATGATTAGATGGATGGGATTGGATGATCAGATGGATGATTGGATGGATGATTGGATGGATGATCAGACGGATGGATGGATGATATAGATGGATGGATGGATGGATAGGATGGATGGATGGATTAGATGGATGGATGAATGATTAGATGGATGATTAGATGGATGATCAGATTGGATGATTGGATGGATGATCAGACGGATGGATGGATGGATGATTAGATGGATGATTAGATGGATGATTAGATGGATGGGATTGGATGATCAGATGGATGATTGGATGGATGATCAGACGGATGGATGGATGATTAGATGGATGGATGGATGGATGGATGGATGGATGGATGGATGGATTAGATGGATGGATGGATGATTAGATGGATGATTAGATGGATGATCAGATGGATGATTGGATGGATGATCAGACGGATGGATGGAATGATTAGATTGATGGATGGGATTGGAAGGAAAGTTCTGGTCTTTAATAATGTTCTTATATCAGCACAAAAACATATTTAAACATCATTCATGGGACATTTTTTCTGAAACGTTTCATTGAACGTTCGTCTGACGTTTTTTAAATGTCGAAACGTTTAGAGAACATTCTAAAGCTAACGTTCCCACGTTTGAAGAATGATACAATTAAATGTTTCCTTAACATTCACACATAACCAAGTTTGTGACCAAAAATAGTTTTAAACTCATTTTAAAAACTGGATGGATGGCTAGATTTTAAGCCATAATCTTCCTAAATAAGTCCTTAAATGAAATAACTTCATAAAAGAGCACTGTACTTGTGTTAACCCAGGACAGTCTGTTAAATATGTTTACCAGAGAGGGAATCTACTAAACATGGCGTAGAGTTCTGAACGTGTGTGACGGATGTGACGTGTGTGAACACCACTGGCCCAGATCTCGTTAAGAGTGATTAAAAGTGTGTTTGAAATGTGGACGTTTTGAACATTCAGAAATAATGTTTATTACTAAATGGAAATGTTTTTAAAACATGTTGTCAGACTTAAAGCTTCCTACAGAACACCACATCATGTTTTCACATATTTAACAGAGCAAAAGCAAACCTACTTCTCCAGATTGCCATAAAAGAGCATTAAATCGCCCAACTTTCGTGTCCCAGTGGAAACGAGGAACACGTGTTAATGAATCAGTGTCATACTCTATTTTCTCCCTGCTGGGCTCATTATGCCAGTGTGTTTGCTTTCTCTGCACTCATTTACTATTATTGATTTGTTCCTACGCTTTCAACCTCTTTTCCAATATCAGTAGTAAGCAGTGCCTATTAATCCAGAGTCTTTACACTGCGAAACTCCCCGTGGTTTTGGCCAGCTGCCATTCGCCCTACATATGGAATAAACCCACTCCACACACAGCGTGGGTGTGTGCGATAACACACTAGACAGAATGCAAACTTAATTTCGTTTCACTGAGCTTCAGAAGCAAAAGCGCTGAAAGGATTGAAAGAGACGTATTAATTCGGTCTCACACCGTGAAACTGACAGACACACATGGAAGTCTTCTTTCTCTGTCATCATTACTCCGTCACTGAGACGCTTTGGTTTTTGTGAGAAGCAATGTTCTTACCGTCTGATGTAGTTTCCCGACATGCAGTGGGATCTTGAACAAAAGGAACAGCAGCACAAATTCCTCTCCACATCTTCAGAGAATCTTCTTCCAGCCGTATGTGTACTGTTCAGTGATAAAACAAATCACACAGAGGTGTAAAGAGGACCTAAAGACTATACTAGAGATGCCAAAATTAGCACAGATGCTAAAATTACTTTAAAATTTACTCCAAAATTACTAAAAAGTCTTAGAGAATCTGATTTTAACAGTACTTAAAGAGGTCATCAGATGCCCATTTTTCACAAGTTGGTATGATTCTTAAGGGTGCTCATGTAAAGTTTGTAATATACTTTGTTTAAAATTCCTCAGTGGTTCTGTAAAACATCACCCTTTTACCTCCACAAAAGCAGCGGCCAGCTTCGGTGCATGTCCTTTAAATGATAATAATGTGTATGTCTCTTTAAATGATATGATAATGAGGTTCATGTCTCTTTAAATTATATGAATAATGAGATGCATGTATCTTTAAGTGATAAGGTGCATGTCTCTTAAATGATAATGAGCTGCATGTTTCTTTAAATGATAATGAGGTGCATGTCTCTTTAAATGATATGATAATGAGGTGCATGTCTCTTTAAGTGATAATGAGGAGCATGTCCCTTTAAATCATAATGAGGTGCATGTCTCTTTAAATGATATGATAATGAGGTGCATGTCTCTTTAAGTGATAATGAGGAGCATGTCCCTTTAAATCATAATGAGGTGCATGTCTCTTTAAATGATAATGAGGTGCATGTCTTTTAAAATGATATGATAGTGAGGTGTGTGTCTCTTTAAATGATATAATGAGGTGCATGTCTCTTTAAATGATATGATAATGAGGTGCGAGTCTTTTTAAATGATACGATAATGAGGTGCATGTCTCTTTGAGTGATAATGAGGTGCATGTCCCTTTAAATCATAATGAGGTGCATGTCTCTTAAAATGATATGATAGTGAGGTGTGTGTCTCTTTAAATGATATAATGAGGTGCATGTCTCTTTAAATGATATGATAATGAGGTGCGTGTCTCTTTAAATGATATGATAATGAGGTGCATGTCTCTTTAAGTGATGAGGTGCATGTCCCTTAAAATCATAATGAGGTACATGTCTCTTTAAATGATAATGAGCTGCATGTCGCTTAAATGATATGATAATGAGGTGTGTTCTCTTTGAGTGATAATGAGGTGCATGTCCCTTTAAATCATAATGAGGTGCATGTCTCTTTAAGTGATAATGAGGTGCATGTCCCTTTAAATCATAATGAGGTGCATGTCTCTTAAAATGATATGATAGTGAGGTGTGTGTCTCTTTAAATGATATAATGAGGTGCATGTCTCTTTAAATGATATGATAATGAGGTGATGTGTTCTTTAAATGATATGATAATGAGGTGCATGTCTCTTTAAGTGATGAGGTGCATGTCCCTTAAAATCATAATGAGGTACATGTCTCTTTAAATGATAATGAGCTGCATGTCGCTTGAAATGATATGATAATGAGGTGTGTGTCTTTTTTAATGATACAATGAGGTGCGTGTTCCTTTAAATGATATGATAATGAGGTACGTGTCTCTTTAAATGATATGATAATGAGGTACGTGTCTCTTTAAATGATAATGAGGTGCATTTCTCTTTAAAATGATAATCAGCAACTGTGTAATTGGCTTTCATTGCATGGTTACACATTTCTATTTTTGTGCTCGACGACTAAAAACGAGAATGTTTTAATTTTAACCGAAGCAGCTCATCTGAAAGTGAGTGTTGGAAAGAGTTGTGAATGTTTATTGTCCCGTAGAGGTCTGGAACTGCATTAGACTCGCTCAGGCCTGCGGACGAATGTTAGACTCTGCCAGAAGTCAATAGAGGACCTCGTGAGTTAAATATCCCGACCCTTGAAGCGAATCTCAAACCCTGCGTTCCTCCAACGCTTCTCTGAGCTTTATTTATTATCGACACATAATGCTGACACACACTGTTCTGCCTCGTGGCTTGATCTGACAGTGAATGTGTGTGAGCAGAGGAACTTCCTGATGGCTTTATTAACGTCACCTATGGCAAAGCCTTTTGAACTTTTAATCATTTCACAGGATACTGAATTCTTGATATCAACAATGACATTTTCACTAGATAAATAATAGTTATTGATATCACAGGAATTACATTTCAACTAGTAAAAATGTCATTCTCTGATATCAACAATTCAATTTTAACTTGTAAAAACTATCATTCTTGATATTAACAATTTATATCCTGGGAATGGCAATAGGCAAGCCGTTTTCAAAACCAATAGTTGATATCGAATAGGTTTCTTACTAGTAGAAAATCCAATTTCACATCAGAAATAAAATTATTACTAGTAAAAACCTTTATTTTTGATATCAAGAATTCAATTGTTACTAGTTGAAATGTCTATACTTGATATCCACAATTTAATTGCTACTCAGTGACAATGTTAATTTCTGATATCATGAATGTAATTAAACAATATTGATATCGGAAATACAATTTTAGAAAAATGAAAATTTTTACTAGAAGCAATTCAATTGTTGATAACAAGAATAGACATTTCAACTAGTAACGACGTTATTATTGATATGTCAAAAATTATTTTCTACTAGTAAGAAATCAATCCTTGATATCAACAATTGATTTTGAATGGCAGCCTATGGGGAAATTTCACTAGTGAAAATACTATTACAGATATCAGCAATTCAATTCTTGATATCAATATATATTGTTGATATCAGCAATTCATAAATAAAAGTTCAAACGGCTTGTGGTTCTCATCTAGTAAATGCATCTTGATTGAAGAGTTTTCCGATATTTGGACTGGAAACGAGAGAGTAAGAAAAGCTTTGCAGTAGATGCGGTTTTGATTTAAAGTTACATTTACACACTGTAAACACTGTATATACAAGATTATCAGAGTATGTTTTGCAAGAAAATATACTACTGATACTATACTACACCTAAAAAATGGTGTAGAAACAGTTTTCACTCAGAAAACAATAATCACAACAAAGAAATGGCAGAAATGGCATTTTCCACCAATAATCTTTTACGATTTCTAAAAATAATTGTATACTGTTTCCAGGACATTTTGCTCCGTGCATTTACACATTTACACTTTTATCCATTGCATCTTTCTAAAGCATTCACAATCCTCTATATTCACTATTATTATGGCTGATATTTCCGTCTATATTTCGTTCTTGAGCAGAGATGTGTGTGCATATTAATGATGTGTGTATTCTCACAGCGGTTCGCCGGGCCGGACGCCACACCTGATTGGTATTTCTGTAAGGTTTTTAGAAGCACTGGAGACAATTTACTTCTCCTCCTCGTGTTAATTCATTTATTTATGTGTGGCGAATGAAGATTTAGCATTTGTTAGTTGCACAAACACAATGACATCTCAGGGAGATTAAAGCAGCCCGTCCAGGCGCAGCGCATGCTGTGAATTAATTAGCTGGTTATGAACAGAACAATCCCTTAGTGTATTAAATATGCTGACCTGCGCTCACACACACACACACACACACACACACACACACACACACTGCATTACTGAATCTCAAACATGCTGCATCGTTTTAGAGAATGCATGCATTAACCCTGGTGCTCAATTCAAATAGTCATCACACACACACACACACACACACACAACAGGTCCATAGCACACACAGATGATACATAAGACTGTGTGAAAATGTTAAAGAAGATTGGCAGATTATTCTTGGAAGTAAACAAAGAAAATGTAAAAGTGACACAAACCAAAAAAGTTATAGAGGTTTATGTTTATGAAAGTGATTTCTGAATATTATTTTATATAAAATATATATTTTATAAAAAATATTGAACTCTAAAACTAGAAAATCAAAGCCATAATCTAAACGAGTCGTGTCCCAAATTTGAGGATGATATCTCAGTAAATGAGCGTTCAGTGAGAGTGTGTTCGGGCGCAGGAACACATATTCCTCATTAGATAGAGCACTCACTGGGACACACACACACGTAATTTATCCAATTGAGTCTATAATAAGAAGCAGAAAACAGAAATAAAGCCAGTATTTGCTTAATAGGCCAAACCTGAGAAAATGCCAACATCTGGAAAAATAGTAAAAAATGGTCAATTTTAAAGTCTTGCTAACAGAATGAAAGAATATTAACGGAGATTGCATCATTTTATAGTTAAATGGCCCTGGAATTATAATTTGCAGCTTTAATGGGTTTCAATGGGGACATTTTTCGGTCCCGAACTTTTTTGTGTTAGTGGTGCAAAATAGATTTATTAAAGGAAATGAAGGTGAAATAGTCAAATTCCAATATAGAAATACACACCTGTACCAAAATTTAAGCAGTTTGCATTAACACAGGCATAATGATTAAATGATGTTAAAAAAACGAAATTGGTCGCACAAGGATTATTATTAATCTTGATAATAAAATGTTTAGCAGATATGCAATATATGAAGAGTTCAGATGCAAAAGCCTCTAAGTGCCATTTGAAATTTTCTTCTAAAATGATCAGTTTTATCAAGCTTGTATATTTAAGTTCAGTAATTTCACTTAAATGATAATTAATAGGTAATCTTCATTGCCATTTAAGTGAAATTACTGAACTTAAATATACAAGCTTGATAAAAATGAGTCATTTTAGAAGAAAATTTCAAATGGCACTTAGAGGCTTTTGCATCTGAACTCTTCATATATATAGCTTAGAGCAGAAGCGATGCATGTTTATTATACACGGTGATTCTGCATTTAAAGCCTGTTTGCATTCATGCATAAATGGAAATATTATGCAACAAAATCATTTCAAACAAGCATATTACTGATATTTTATTACTAGAAGAATGCTAAGTGGAATAATTAATAAATACTTTCATGAAAATGCACACATTTCATAGAGTAATATGATTTGATGATATATTTGGCTTATTTCAGTCATGTGACCTTCAACCAAAAATCCCCTTGATAATGGTAAACTCAGTGTATGATGGCATGTTGACAGGCGGCTCCTAAAAAACGTTAGCGGTGACATTTCCAGTGTAATATATGGACTGTAAGTGTATTATTTCCGGCCACAGTATGCTGATGGACTCGTGTGTGTCACTGTAGGAACATGCAAACACACCGCTGCAAAACACACACCGCCGAGAGAAGCTATCAGGATGAAGACACAGAGAGAGGCCGTT
>JAQIUQ010003277.1:77500-115000 GCA_030378365.1 Hybognathus amarus
TGAACATAAGCTCATTATTTATTTATATAAGCTCATACATTATTTATGAATCAGCTTCATACAATTGTTTTTAGAAGTTTTTCTTATTATTATTGATTTGATCATTTGGATTTTCAATGAAAATGCTAAAAATGGTATGCTCTACAATGATAGTGTTGCTTAAATAAATCCATAAGGTAAACGTAACTATAAGAGTTTGGGTCAAATGATTGTGAAATAAAGATTATGTTAAAACATAACCAACACCATCAGATCACCTTTTCAATGTGTTCATCTGGCTGTTATAACTCATGTACAGCAGCTAGAGATGCACCGATTACAATTTTCTAGGCCGATTCAGGTTTCCAATTTCATTGAGTTTGACCTGCCGATACCGATTTTAGCCGATTCCGATTTTATTTTCTAACCACTTTTCTATTTTCAATAACACAAATATTTATTTTCTATATATATATATATTTTTTTTTATAAAACACCATATCCTTACATGTGTGATAGTGATGTTGCGCGACGTTAATCATGCGGTGCCCGAGTGATGAAATCGACATACAGATATGTCATGGCCGATCACGTGAAAACCAGCCGGTTCTGGTCACGCGCCGTCAATAGTGCATCTCTGACCGCAGCCAAACATAATCTACAGTTAATGATGTGAGGGTCAAGAGCCCAACTAAAGCAAACACTGATCACCATAAATGGTGACTTACAATTACGGTTTCTCCAACAGTGATTTTGCTTGTTAACATGTTAAAACAGGTGTCTTCAATATAATGCTCAATCATCACTCAATTATTCACTTAATTATCTCATTAACTTTAACACTGCTTCAGTGTTCATTTAACACTCTGCTCAGAGTTTAATTGGGTCGCTTAAATGACTAAATTCCATGATGTCTGAAGTTACATGAACAAATTATGTTTTGTTCTACGTAACCCAGTTAATGTGGAACCTACTGATATGAAAAGTTAATTAAAGCCAACATATAATTTTTTGAGTGTGTTGAAGTTACATGAACAAATTATGCATGTTTTAAAAAAGTTATTGAACCCTTTTACATAAAAAAGTTGAATTAAAGCCAACAAATATATATATATTTCATATATTTGTATTTACTGAGATACAAAGTCATATTTATGAGATGAAAAGTCATAATCATGGCATAAAAAGTCAAAATAAGGACATAAAAAGTAGATAAAGGTGACAGATGATAGAAACTATAAGTTTCTGGTATTAAAAATGAGATGGGGATGTGAGCTTCTGGCAGGGGTTTTGAGAAATCATAGTCAAATGTGTGTGTGTGTGTGTGTGTGTGGAGAACTGAGCAACATCTCTCAACATCTAATAACGAGTGTCTTCATGTGACATTAACTTTAGGAGAGATGGAAAAGTGTTGCGTTTCTTGCTTTCTACATCTCATTAATGCAGAGTCTTAGAGCACACACTACACACACAACTTTAGTTCAAGTTGTCAGTGACATCAAAAGTCAAAATTCTAACATAAAGTCAAATATTATGACTCAAAAAGTAAAATTATGATGTTATGTGTTAAAAAGCATTAAAGTAAAATTAAGACAAAGTTAAAATTACATCATAAAATTATGACATATTTAAAGTTAAAGTGGCAAAAGTCAAAATTATGACATAAAAAGGTAAAATGATGATATACTAAGTGGAAAATCTGACTTAAAAAGCCTCAATTATGACATACTACATCATAATATTTATGACATGAAAAGTAATACAATTAACATAAAAAATCTAAATTATGATATATAAAGTGTAAAATCTGACTTTAAAAGCCTCAATTATGACATAAAGTTAAAATGACGTAAAAAGTAAAATTATGAAACGTTAAGTGGAAAATCTGACTTTAAAAACCAAAATTATGACATACTACATCATATTTATGAGACGAAAAGTAATAATTCTAACAGTCTAAATTATGATACACTATAAGTGGATCTCATTATCTCGTGTGAGTGACAGGTTAAAGCCCCGCCCCCATCAGGAGAACAGAGGAGATATCGCTGTTATTCTGATTCAAGATAATTATTAAACAACATGTAACACAGCAATATTCCATGATTTCACTGTTTCTGAGTCTGAGAGTCCCGAAACGAGCTGATCCCCGATGCCTCCGAGTCGCGCTTTAACCATTGACTGTAAAAAATGGGCTTTAATGGGTTTGCTTATGGATTTTTATGATCACCGAGGCTGTAAATGCACATGAATTATTGTTTTTGAGAGTTTGACTTTCATCAGTTCAATATGTGTGTGTGTGTGTGTGAGAGAGAGAGAGAGAGAGAGAGAGACTCTACTGCCCTCGTGTGTGTGTGTGTGTGTGTGTGTGTGTGTGTGTGTGTGTGTGTGTGAGAGAGAGAGAGAGAGAGAGAGAGAGAGAGAGAGAGAGAGAGAGAGAGAGAGCTCTACCTCGTGTGTGTGTGACTCTACTGCCCTCATGTGTGTGTGTGTGTGTGTGTGTGTGTGTGTGTGTGTGTGTGTGTGTGTGTGTGTGTGTGTGTGTGTGTGTGTGTGTGTGTGTGAGAGAGAGAGAGAGAGAGAGAGAGAGAGAGAGAGAGAGAGAGAGAGAGAGAGAGACTCTATCTGCCCTCGTGTGTGTGTGTGTGTGTGTGTGTGTGTGTGTGTGTGTGTGTGTGTGTGTGTGTGTGTGTGTGTGTGTGTGTGTGTGTGTGTGTGTGTGTAGACTTACTGCCCTCTATGTGTCTGAACTTCAGGCTCACTCAAGCCAAATCTATTAGAAAAAAACAATTACATTTAATCTATAATAAATAAATATATTTGTTTTTTTATGTTTTTATCTGCTATTCTTAGAGACTTTAAACAGGTTTTGCTTTAATTGGTATATTATTTTTGTATTTAATGAGAGAATATCAGTTCTTATGAAACTTTATCTGGTCTTTGAAACTTTGAATTATTTGAGTTGTTTTGTGATTGAACCATTTGAACTAAAGCACTATAAAGTCATGATTTTTATTTATTTTTTGTAAATCACCGTTTTTAAATTTAAAGGTTGTTCTGTACATTTGTTTTACTGTATCAGTTTTCAGCAGTTAACACAAATATAATTCATCATTGCTTCATCTGTCACAACAAATATTAATATTTTAATCAAATATTTTCCCTAATATGCAAGTCTCTTGCTGAAATAGTTATTAATTAATCAATAATAGTCCGGCTGAAATCACTGTTTGCTTAAAATTATATAAAAATTGAAAATTATGACATAAAAGGTAAAGAATTTTCAATAAAAGCAAAAGTTATTAAATACTATGTTGTATTTATGAGATGAAAATTAATAATTCTAACATAAAAAGAAAAATGATGGTATAGCTACTAAGAGATCAATCTGACTTAAAATGTCATAATTATGACATAAAATTATAACATATATACAGACATAAGTTAAAATGACAAAAAGTAAAACTTATGACATAAAAAGTCAAAATTATGGCATACTTCAAACCCTTGAGATGAAAAGTAATAGTTCTAACATAAAGACTAAATTGTTATATTCGAAGTGTAAATTATGACATCAAAAAATCGAAATTGACATAATTTAGAGCTTTTATCTAATTATTCTGACCAATGTTATAAATATGATTTACCAGAACTAGGTGTAAAACTACAGATTATAACGTTACTTCGCATTTCCACACCACAGACAGCATCAATCGACAGAGGGTTATTAATAGAACAGTTATTGTGAGAGTAGGTTTTTATCACTTTTGATTGTATTGTACTTGCATTACGGTAAAACTATATAGAACACAAAAGCAATTCTTACCTGCGACAAATTGACGAAAACAGCCGTTTCTTTCCGTTTTTCCAGGAAATGTGTATCAAATGTTTGTCCTAAACATAGGTCCAGTTTGAAATGTTGACAACAATGATTCGTCATGGTTTTCTTTCAGTATTTGCGGTTCACTGAAGTGCTTTTAAACCGCGGCTTCGTCGAAGCTTCGAAACCCTTGCGAACCGTTTGTTTCGTATTCGAACCAGTTTCGGCTCTACGTGCGCATGCGCGTTTGCATCTGCCAAGTCACATGGGTTAAATAAAATGCGGCTTCCTTACAACCTGTTTCAAAATGATTCGCATAGGTTTAAAAAACATGAACCTGTGTCAATGGTTTTGATTTGTGTAAGATAAAAGAAGAGTTATTTAACAGTCTATTATAGATTGCATTAGTCTGGTTCCAGAAGTAAAAACACCATTAATTTTCCCCATAAAGAAATTGATTTGTAATGATACTTTGGGCCTAAACCTTTAAAAACTCAAAACTCCCTACTGTGAGCTACGAGATTGTTCATAGTTCTTTTGCAGTCGAAGCGTCAGATTATTTCAAAACTTAGTTTTAAAATAATCATGTTTAACAGCTGAATTCATGGTGAAAAACCACAATACCCATAGATGCTGTAACAGTTAATACCACCAATCAGAGTCAAAACGAGCAAGATCCTTTAGCCCCGCCCACTCCCATGAAGCAATCACTCTCAAAATATTTCAATACATGATATATATATATATATATATATATACACACACACACACACATATATATATATATATATATATATATATATATATATACATATATATACAATAATTTTTAAAAATGCAAAGTTTTACATTCCTCCATTGTTTTTAATTGGATTCTGCTGCTTGAAATGCTTCATGGGATTGTAGTTCTTTCCTTCACTAAAGCCGTTAAGTTCACAATTTTGCTCCTTTGTATTTTTGTCCGATTTTCAAATACGTTTTTTAATGTTATGATTCACCTCGTAGCTGGATAGCTTGGTTCATGGCTTATAACAATTTATTTAACAATTACGTTTTTTGAGTATCCCTAGTGGAGAAATTAATCTCCCTCCATCTGATAAAACAAACAAAACTGCAAATTAATCAAATAACACATATACAGACACTTCAGGTTTAATGACATTTGATGACTTGTTAATTGTATTTAATATACTACATCTGAATACAAGTCGACATATGACTAAAAGTTTGCTAAGCAGTATTTCCTACCTGAGCAAGGCGTTTTTACTCTGGTCAAGTGTATCCAATTGGAGCAGAGTGGGAGTGGTCTTGGACGGCAGCATGCCCAGTGCATTATGGGTGTTGAAGTTTCTTACCTCTTTGGCAAAAGAGAAGACAGCTCCTTTAGTCTGCATTCTACAGTTTATGTGTCTATGTGGTGTAATACGCTTTAAGACAAACCAAGGAAAGATCCTTAATAAATGAAATAAGCTGTGGAGTGTGATTTCTGGTGATGTGATTTGGGGGGAAATTAATTATGCGACAATGGTCACGTGGTACCAGTAGTCTCTCAGAATAGTCCCAGCTTAAATTGTAATTATGAGCTCTTTTTATGAGCTGAATTCTCATAATGGACCATTTTCACAGACCGTTATAACGCGTTCCCACAGTTATCAAGTTCGCAAATCTTGTTAAGTGTTCATAATTAATTTTATTACTATTTTTTTATTTAAAGGGTCCATTGTGGTAACTACGACACAGCGTGAACGCAGCATGCCGCGGTTCCTTTAAGACGCTCTTCGCCGTGATTGGCTGTTACAAGCACGTGGTGAGTGTGTGTGTCGCATTGATCATGATGGCGGCTGATCTCAGTGAGAGCGTGGACCGACGAGCAGCTCAAGACTGAAGAAGTGCCGAAGAAAGAGCTCATCAAATTCATCCAGGATAACGGAGCACACTCGGTAGTGTACACGCTACAGCTGCGCGCTCCCGCGTACCACACAACACACAACACTGACACTGCGTGCAGAGAGTGTGTGGCAGAGGAGTCATGTGTCAAAACAATCCAGATCAAATGCATGTTCTATCGAGAGAGAGAGAGAGAGAGAGAGAGAGAGAGAGATAGAGAGAGAGAGAGAGAGAGAGAGAGAGAGAGAAGAAGAGAGAGAGAGAGAGAGAGAGAGAGAGAGAGAGAGAGAGAGAGAGAGAGAGAGAGAGAGAGAGAGAGGTTCACATATTTACTTCAATATGTGCATGCGTCATTATTTCAAACTGTATAAAAACAAGTAATTTATAGAGATACATTTGCATAGCAATGAAAATTAAATATGCATAATAAAGCAGAATTGTATGTATTATAGGGTATTGTGGGATATACATGATGTGTGTATAGGTTAATATATTTAATATGTATGTGTGCATGAATGGATCATGTTGTCATTTGCAGTTTCTAGCTGAACACAAACTTCTTGGAAACATCAAGAATGTGGCAAAGACGGCCAAAAAGAGCAACTTATTGAAGACGTATAACCAACTGTTTGAGAGCAAGGTAACACACACACACACAAACATCTCATATTCAACATTATGACAGCCAATAAAAACTGGCTATTTATAAACGCTTAACTATTGTTACAATCACGACCAGAACGTTCAATCTTCGCCCATGAGATAAAAAGAAATGAACCTGAAACGCCAGTAGGTGGCGGCAAATCACTGAGTCATTGAATCATTCACTCAAACGATTCATTCAAAACGGCTGACTCATTCAGGGACAAAGCAGAAGTGTGTGAGCCGATGAGGTGTGTTTCTCTCAGAGGTTTAAAGGCACAGAAGTGGAACTGGTGACAGAAGAGGTTCAAGCTGTGAAAATCCACGACAATCCCAAAGAAATCAAGACAGAGATGGTGGATGAAGGCATATCTATCATATCATCATCACACACGAGTGTTGAATCTTCGTTGTCGTTTACATGCACAACGTTAGATTCGGACTGAACTCCTGCCGATTGATGAATCTGAGCGCTGTGTTTCTCCTCAGGGTCCTCCGAAGTTCACCAAGTCCATCCTGAAGAAAGGAGACAAGACCAACTTCCGAGGAAGGGCGACACCGTGAGCTGCTGGTACAGCGGGACGCTTGAGGACGGGACCGTCTTCGACACCAACATCCCCGCCTGTGAGGATACTAACACTCAATTACACTGATCTTAATGATGCAATATGTATCCAGTGTTATTTAAAAAAAAAACAATTCTTTATTTTAGTGTGATTAGTAAATCATCTTTAGTTTGATTCTCTTCTGTTGTTCCAGCTGCAAAGAAGAAGAAACAGTCCAAACCACTGAGCTTCAGAGGTCGAACTGGGCCGAGTGATCCGAAGGGTGGTGAACTCATTAATGATCAAAGAGGTGAGTCACGATTCATTAATGATCAGGAGGGTGAGTCGTGATTCATTAGTGATCCGAAGGGTGAGTCACGATTCATTAATGATCCGAGGGGCGAGTCACGATTCATTAGTGATCCAAAGGGTGAGTCACGATTCTATTAATGATCCGAGGGTGAGTCGTGAATTCATTAGTGATCCGAGGGGTGAGTCAGATTCATTAATGATCTGAGGGTGAGTCACGTTCATTAATGATCAGAGCGAAGTGTGATTCATTAGTGATGCGGGGTACAGTGAATTACATTAGTGATCCGAGAGTGAGTCACGATTCATTAATGATCCAGAGAGGTGAGTCACGATTCATTAGTGATCCGAAGAGGCAAGTCACGATTCATTCAGTGATCCGAGGGTGAGTCACGATTCATTAATGATCCGAGGGGTGAGTCGTGATCATTAGTGATTCGAGGGTGAGTCACGATTCATTAATGATCAGAGGATGAGTCGTAGAATTCATTAAGTGATCCGAGGGGTGAGTCACGATTCATTAATGATCCGAGGGGTGAGTCACGATTCATTAATGATCCGAGGGGTGAGTCACGATTCATTAGTGATCCGAGGGGTGAGTCGTGATTCATTAGTGATCCGAGGGGTGAGTCACGATTCATTAGTGATCCGAGGGGTGAGTCACGATTCATTAATGATCCGAGGGGTGAGTCGATTCATTAATGATCCGAGGGGTGAGTCGTGATTCATTAGTGATCCGAGGGGTGAGTCACGATTCATTAGTGATCCGAGGGGTGAGTCACGATTCATTAATGATCCGAGGGGTGAGTCACGATTCATTAGTGATCCGAGGGGTGAGTCACGATTCATTAGTGATCCGAGGGGTGAGTCACGATTCATTAGTGATCCGAGGGGTGAGTCACGATTCATTAGTGATCCGAGGGTGGTCGATTCATTAGTGATCCGAGAGGTGAGTCACGATTCATTAGTGATCCGAGGGGTGAGTCACGATTCATTAGTGATCCAAGGGTGAGTCCGATTCATTAGTGATCCGAGGGGTGAGTCACGAATTCATTAGTGATCCGAGGGGTGAGTCACGATTCATTAGTGATCCGAGGGGTGAGTCACGATTCATTAGTGATCCGAGGGGTGAGTCACGATTCATTAGTGATCCGAGGGGTGAGTCATGATTCATTAGTGATCCGAGGGTGAGTCGTGATTCATTAGTGATCCGAGGGTGAGTCACGATTCATTAATGATCCGAGGGGTGAGTCGTGATTCATTAGTGATCCGAGGGGTGAGTCACGATTCATTAGTGATCCGAGGGGTGAGTCACGATTCATTAGTGATCCGAGGGTGAGTCACGATTCATTAGTGATCCGAGGGGTGAGTCACGATTCATTAGTGATCCGAGGGTGAGTCACGATTCATTAGTGATCCGAGGGGTGAGTCACGATTCATTAGTGATCCGAGGGATGAGTCACGATTCATTAGTGATCCGAGGGGTGAGTCACGATTCATTAGTGATCCGAGGGGTGAGTCACGAATTCATTAGTGATCCGAGGGGTGAGTCACGATTCATTAGTGATCCGAGGGGTGAGTCACGATTCATTAGTGATCCGAGGGGTGAGTCACGATTCATTAGTGATCCGAGGGGTGATTCATTAGTGATCCGAGGGGTGAGTCACGATTCATTAGTGATCCGAGGGGTGAGTCACGATTCATTAGTGATCCGAGGGTGAGTCGATTCATTAGTGATCCGAGGGGTGAGTCACGATTCATTAGTGATCCGAGGGGTGAGTCACGATTCATCAGTGATCCGAGGGGTGATTCATTAGCATGATCCGAGGGGTGAGTCACGATTCATTAGTGATCCGAGGGGTGAGTCACGATTCATTAGTGATCCGAGGGGTGAGTCGCGATTCATTAGTGATCCGAGGGGTGAGTCACGAATTCATTAGTGATCCGAGGGGTGAGTCACGATTCATCATGATCCGAGGGGTGAGTCGTGATTCATTAGTGATCCGAGGGGTGAGTCGCGATTCATTAGTGATCCGAGGGGTGAGTCACGAATTCATCAGTGATCCGAGGGGTGAGTCACGATTCATTAGTGATCCGAGGGGATGAGTCATCGTGATTCATGTAGTGATCCGAGGGGTGAGTCGCGATTCATTAGTGATCCGAGGGGTGAGTCGCGAATTCATTAGTGATCCGAGGGTGAGTCACGATTCATTAGTGATCCGAGGGGTGAGTCGCGATTCATTAGTGATCCGAGGGGTGAGTCAGCGATTCATTAGTGATCCGAGGGGTGAGTCACGATTCATTAGTGATCCGAGGGGTGAGTCACGATTCATTAGTGATCCGAGGGGTGAGTCACGATTCATTAGTGATCCGAGGGGCAAGTCACGATTCATTAGTGATCCGAGGGGCGAGTCACGATTCATCATGATCCGAGGGGTGAGTCGCGATTCATTAGTGATCCGAGGGGCGAGTCACGATTCATTAGTGATCCGAGGGGTGAGTCGCGATTCATTAGTGATCCGAGGGGTGAGTCACGATTCATTAGTGATCCGAGGGGTGAGTCGTGATTCATTAGTGATCCGAGGGGTGAGTCGCGATTCATCAGTGATCCGAGGGGTGAGTCACGATTCATTAGTGATCCGAGGGTGAGTCGTCGATTCATTAGTGATCCGAGGGGTGAGTCAGTGATTCATTAGTGATCCGAGGGGTGAGTCGCGATTCATTAGTGATCCGAGGGCGAGTCGCGATTCATTAGTGATCCGAGGGGTGAGTCATGATTCATTAGTGATCCGAGGGGTGAGTCGCGATTCATTAATGATCCGAGGGGTGAGTCGTGATTCATTAGTGATCCGAGGGGCGAGTCGCGATTCATTAGTGATCCGAGGGCGAGTCGAATTCGTCATGATCCGAGGGTGAGTCGTGATTCATTAGTGATCCGAGGGGCGAGTCGTGATTCATTAGTCGTCGAGGGTCAGTCGTGATCACAGTGTCGGAGTCGACATTTGGGACAGGGCGGGCTGTCGATTCATTAGTAATCTGTATGATTCATTGATCACCAGAGATCCTCAGATGTGTGTGTGTGTGTGTGTGTGTGTGTGTGCAGTGGGATGAAGGTGTGCTGACGATGAGTAAAGGTGAGACGGCGCGGGTTGGAGAGTCGAGTTCGATTGGGCGTACGGGAGGAAAGGTCTTCCAGATTCAAAGTATCCTTCGTTAAACGTCTCATTAATTGATTATTGATGATGTTCTTCAGACTGATATTTGATTGTTCCTCTGGCCTTAACCATTATTACCCAGAATCCCTCCGAACGCAAAGCTGATATTTGAGGTGGAGCTGGTGGCTATTGATTGATCTTTTCAGTTAATCCAACGGGAACCATGTGACGGCGGTTTGGAGGGAATTGTTGTTTAGACATGTTCATTATTAATTAAGTTATTTCAGCCTGACAAAGAGAAGTTTTCTGACTATTTTTGCATGATTGTAAAGCAATAAAAAAACAAACCCTGAAGATGTGTTGTGCCGTTCTTACACAGCCAGCTTTCAGAAACTAAATCATATAAACAACTGTATGATATGTAGTGTGTGTATATTATATATTATTACAACTCTGAATATATATTTATAAATCATTCAGTATTTACATTTATATATTCAGTTATAACTATATATTCAGGATTTATAATGTATATATTCTGACTAATAACTATATATTCAAATTTACATGTATAGTCAGTTATAACTATATATTGAGGATTTAAATTTATATATTCAGTTTTAACTATGCATTTGGGATTTATAAATATATATATTCTGACCAACATTTATACAGTCAGTTTCAGTTTTAACAATATATTTAGGATTTTAAAAAATATATTCAGATTTACATTTAGATATTGTGGATTTATAAATGTGTATTTAGATTCTAACTAAATATTCAGATTCATGTTTAGTATTATAACTATATATTTAGTTATCTATATAATCAGGATTTATAAATATATATTACTAATATACTCGACTCAGAGTAACATTTATTTAGTCATACATACAAAAAACACAGTAATATTGTGAAATATTATGACAATTTAAAATGATATTTTTTATCTTGATATATATATTAAAATGTAATTTATTCCTCTGAATTTTCAGCATCATTACTCCAGTCTTCAGTGTCACATGATCCTTCACAAATCACTCTAATATGATGATTTTATGCTCCAAAAACATGTATGATTATTATCCATGTTGAAAACAGTTTTTTACATTTTTATTTCAGGATTCTTTGATGAATAGAAAGTTCAAAAGAACAGCTTTTATCTGAAATGGAAAGCTTTTGTTACATTAAACACTACCCTTTAAAAAGTTTGGGGTCAGTAAGAATTTGTATTTATTTTTGGGGGAAATAAATAAGAAATCAATACTTCTATTCATCAAGGATGAGTTACATTGATCAAAAGTTACAGTAAAGACATTTATAATGTTAGAAAAGATTCTAATTAAATAAAAGCTGTTCTTTTAACTTTCTATTCAGTCAAAGAATCCTGAAATAAAAATGTAAAAAACTGTTTTCAACATGGATAATAATCATACATGTTTTTGGAGCATAAAATCATCATATTAGAGTGATTTGTGAAGGATCATGTGACACTGAAGACTGGAGTAATGATGCTGAAAATTCAGAGGAATAAATTACATTTTAATATATATTAACATAAAAAAGTCATTTTAAATTGTCATAATATTTCACAATATTACTGTGTTTTTTGTGTATTTTATCATAAAAAAGCAGCCTTGGTGAGCAGAAGAGACTTCTTTTAAAAACATTAAAAATCTTACCGACCCTAAACTTTTACCTAGTGTACACACTGTGATGCGTGCGTGCTGTGCTGTACATGCATGCGTGTGATGTATTTTGCTCTAGAATTTTTCTTCTACTATATATCGACTGTAAACTACATGAATATCTTGAATAATCCAGCAATGAAACGAGACCCATCTGAGCTCAGAGAAGCATCTTTATTCTGCACACATGTTCCTCCAGAGTGTGTGTGCTCAGTGGCGCGCTCCTCCAGAGGGTGTGTGTGTGTGCTCAGGGTTTAGGAGTTGGCGCTTGGGACCCTTCTTCTTCCCGAATGTGGGAACCACGTTAACGAAGCGGCGGTTGTACTGGATGCGGCGCTTGGCGCGGCCCGTCTTCTTCTTCTTCTTCTCCTGTTTGTCCACCTACACACACACACACACACACACACAGAACTGAGTTAGCCCACAGAACAGCATCCATTTCATGTCAAAATAATATTATTAATCATAAACAAACGACTCACTTTGGGTGTCTGTCCTCGTACTTTACCGGCACAGAGCCAGAGATCCGTGAACTTTACCTGATCAACAACACACACACACAAATTAAAGATTTTATATTGAAATAATTGCAATATTGACATAGAAATTATAAATAAAGAGTGAGTGAGTGTGTGAGTGTATGTGTGTGTGTGTGTGTGTGTGTGTGTGTACCTCCCAGGAGTCTGGCGGTGAGCTCCAGTGTGTGTGTGTGTGTGGTGGTGTGTGTGTGTGTGTTAGTGTGTGAGTGTGATGCTCATGGGTGTGTAGTGTGTGTGTGGTGTGTGTACCCTCCCAGGAGTCTGGCGGTGAGCTCCAGTTTGTGTGTGTGTGTGTGTGTGTGTGTGTGTGTGTACCTCCCAGGAGTCTGGCGGTGAGCTCCAGTGTGCAGTGCTCGGTGACGCCGCAGCTCAGAAGTGTGTGTTCATCCTCCAGTGGAGATCCGGACAGCAGAAGCACCTGCTCCTCCACAGACAGACCCTCCAGAGCCTGGACCTGAGCCTACACACACACACACACACACACACACACAGCATGAACACACAATATCACCAAAGAACACGGTCAACACACACATGTACATGTACTCATTTATCTGACACTTTTATCCAAAGTGACTTACAATTGCTATATATGTCAGAGGTCAACTAGAGGTTAAGTGTCTTGATCAGGGACGCATTGGTGTCTCACAGTGGATTCGAACCCGGGTCTCTCACACCAAAGGCATGTGTCTTATCCACTGACATCACCACACACACACACACACATCTGAGAACACACTGAAGCTCATGCTCACCTTGATGTCATGGACGGTCTCGTGTCCGGACACCTGGAGTGTGTGTAGAGACTGAGCGCGCAGGAACAGCTGCATGATGAGCTGAACACACACACACACACACACACCAGATCAACACACACTCAAACAGACCAGACTAAACCAAACCAGATCAGACATCACGGATCAAAAGTAACAATGATATATTTAAACATATCTATGTGAATATACAGTAAAGTGTAATTTATTCCTGTGATCAAAGCTGAATTTATCATCATTACTCCAGTCTTCAGTGTCACATGATCCTTCACAAATCACTCTAATATGAGGATCTGATGATCAACACACACTTATGATTATTATCAGTGTAGAAAAGTCATATTTTGAGAAACTGTCATAAGCATTTTATTTTTCTGGATTCTGTAATGACTATAAACATTAAAAATACCTGATTTATCTGAAATATAAAGCTTTTGTAACATTAAACATATTGGAAAGAAATTAACACTTTTATTTCATCAAGGACGCATTAAAATGTGTAATCACAACATGTTATCTAATATAACTGCTGTTCTTTTTAACTTTCAAATAATCAAAGAATCCTGAAATAAGAATGTAAATAACCGTTTTCAACAATGATAATAATCATAAATGTCTTGATGGTTTCAGGCTTTATTGTCCTGATATTAACTAATGTCTGATGTACTTTTATAACGGAAACCAGGACGTGTTTTCATGATATTCGTCTTTCTGCATTTCTCTTAAAGTAACTGTTTAATATAATATCTTTCTCACAGATAAGCGACTGATTTACATGTTTAATGACAGATATTATAAGAAACTCGTGTACGGGTGAGTGTGTCGCGTGCGCGAGCGCGGTGTGGATCACGCGGGGAAATTAAACGCGATTTAAAGGCTTTTACTGCAATATTTCTGCTCAGAGTTTGAACATAACACACGGTAAAGCTTATGGATGCAGTCCAGGCCGCATTAAAGTACATTACAGACGATAAACGCGATAAATAAGTCATTTGATTAGCAGGCCTTACATTTGATGATGCTAGTCGTTCCACAACTGGACGAGGAAAGGAAAGTGCGCATGTGCGGAGCAAAGAACTCTGGGAAAAGCGCTGCCCACGTGATCGTGACGTACGCCGCAAGGCAAAATCACAGACAGAGCAAAATACTCTTTTAATTAAATTAAAATTCACATTATACGCGCGCGTTCGCTCAAATGCAGATATTGAACGTTATAAAATGACGCATACATTAAAAAAATAGAAAAAGAACACGAAAAAAAGAGAAACAACAACAAAAATGAAGCAATGTTAATTTTATTAGAAAATAAGTGGAAACTTTCTTTGGGAACCACATTTCCATTTTATAATGACTTTAAAGTATACACAAACCTTTTGGAACAAATTGTTTAAAAAAAAATTAAAACATGTATCCTGAAATTTATAGTATGTGATGTTTTTAATGTGTAATGTAATGTTCTTGTGGAATTTAATAAAATATATTTTTAAATTTAAATAAAAAAATAGCAGATGTGTGCAAACATTTTAAGAACATTAATAAAGACCAGAAGATTTTGAAGAAATGCTTTATTAATGTTACTGGAAGAACCTTGAGAGAACGTTCTTTAATAGCAAAGTATATAGGCTGCCTTTCAAAAAGTAAATGTTAAAATTATTATCCAGAACAAAATTTAGACTATTATTGTGTTTGTTTCCATCTTGAGCATCAGCAGTCCCTCGATGAATAGACGATCTCAGCGTCATCATTTACAGTCACTGTTGAGAAGATGCTGCGAAAACCAAAGAAAATCATCTGTTCATCCGCTCACGTTCTCTGGGAAAAGAAGAAACATTAGGCTTTTTAAGACTTTTCAATTTGACTGACACACAATTTTAAAAGGCCAATGGTAAATAAAACCAGCACGAATATTACAAGTACAAAAATAAAATTAGTTAAAACATGATATATTTTTTGATACGGAAATAAGCAAAGCTTTATCAGTGAAACGCGCGATTTAGCGGAATAAGCCCCGCCTCCATAATAAAAGAGCCAATCGTATTCAGCGCGGTTCCATGACCATGTATGAAATCGGGGCTGTGAGGGATTATAGACCTACTGTGTTTTTAATGGCATCCGCTGTAATTAATATCCTAGATCATTTATTTTCCACAGCTGAAATAATATATTTTTGCAGTGTTTCATCAGCAGAACAATTCAAAAACACATTAAATAACAGTACAGCCCACTGAAGAGATGTCTATTCCTCACAGCATCAATTCTTCCCGCAATAAATCAAAAATGGCGCTGCTGTGAGTAATGTCGTTGGAAGCTCGTCATTTTCTCCACTGACAGACAGTTCTCAAAACATACAAGCTCAGATGCTATAGAATAAAACGGTTAGTTTGTTGCTAAACAAAGTGCAAATAGTACAGCAACAGTTTAGACAGGGCTGCCAACTCGGTTTAGCTTGGAGTGAAAATTAGGGGTCGGTTTAAAAAAACATTTTGTCAAAACATTTGGTAACTAAACAATTTTATTCAGCTCAGTGTCAACGTTACAGTTTTACACTGTACATATGCCGTTTTAAACACAGCTTGACACTAATTTCATGATTTCAATAAAATTCTTGTGATTTAATTTCAATCATGATTCTTTTGGATAAATATTACGTACAGTAGATAGGTCCACGTACATTTTACTTAAAATGCTGTAAACATACAGAGCCCTGTCAGCTGGTATTATTTAAGGTTAAAAATAACAATTCAAATTGCGGTTATATTTTAATTCATATAAAAATATATGCAATAGTGCACCTATTTAGCAAAATAAGTCTCTGCTATGGTCATTAAATGGCTTTCCTACCATTATGTTACATTATTCTCCAGTTTTTGTAGTTGGATGCCAGCACGAACTCCGCCCACAACATTTTTTGGACGGGAAGTTCGGTATGGAACTGAATCCATTGAGGAGAAATTATGATTAGACAAGAAACGGTCAGGCCAATCAAATTGCCAGGGCGGGTTTTATACGATGATGGACAGATGATCTGCAAGGACGTAATCGTCACGTTATCAAAGAGCGCTAACTGGTTTCCCTCAGAGATGACTGCAGCTGGAGAATTGAGATGTAACTTACTAGATTCCGCTGTTCGCGTCTGTTGTAAAATAAATCGACAGCAGCATTAATTTTAATAGACAAACAGAAAACTGTAATCAAGGCATTTGTCGATCGGAAAGATCGATTTTTGGCGTCCTTCGCACATGATTCGGGAAAAGTGTAGCTCATCAGCTGACTCCGATCGTCACTAAGATGGACGTAATGAAAAGCCTGTGGTTGTTGTGGTTTCTCCTTTGGTCGCACTCATGGAGGAGTAAAAGAAGTAAAAGATCTGTCACGTCACATTTACCAATTTAAGTGCCAAAACTGTATTTATTGTTTGATTTAATAATGAGATCGAATCTGAGTAATATATCATATCAAAAGTGTCAGTTGTGTGAGTGGGCAGCCCTGTATAGATATTATAGTGCTAGTATAAACATTCAAACAGCCGCATAAGTAAATGAATCACATTCACAGGCGTGTAGGATGTCAATCTCTTTATTATGAAACCAAGTCAAAATAAAAAAACGTCTTCATGTCACGTTTATCTCTGAAAACAGGACCACATTGATTGAGGAGAGCAGAGATGATGTCAAAGTGCTGCATTCCTTTCACACAAATGTAAATCATTCACCGAACACAACTAAACCTCCAAAAGCACTAAACCAAATCAAGCTTCGTTAAAAACTCGCTTGCACTTAGACAGGGGAGAGCGGACTTCAACAGAAGAGAACAGAATGTCTGAGACGGTGTGTGTTGCAGCAGTTCGAGCAGGTGTAAGATGCAGGATCCGGGTGGGCATTATGTGGGAGGCGGTGGGTAGTACTGGTTATACTGACCGTATTGACCGTACTGACCCCAGGAATTCTGACCTCCCCACGAGTTATATTGCTGGAACAGAAGGAAACAGAAGGTTGTGAGTGTACGGTTGTATAAATCCAGTTATAGTACAGGTACTGGTAACACCAGGACAGTTTTTTAAAGGTGCAGTGTGTCATTTAGGACGAGCTGTTGACAGAAATGCAATATTACACACCTATCTGTGTGTTCAGTGGTGTATAATGAGCTTACATAATGAAGTGTTGTGTTTATGAGCTTAGAATGAGGCGTTTCTCAGAGGTTTAAAGGGTTTTCCAGCATTTTTGAATTTGCGTTCAGGCGTCTGGTTGGTCATGAGTGTTGATAAACTGACCTGATACCAGTTGTTATAGTTGTATCCTGCACTGTTGGCCTGCATGTCCATCATCTGACCCGAGGCCGCTGATTGGTCGTCTGTTCGCTGTCTCTTCACGTCCGAACTCCTCTGAGCTGCATCACACCAGACACAACACTCATCTCAACTTCTGTTACAAGCGCTCGCAAATGTTTCAAACTATGCAAATTAGCCATATTATCAAAAATGCACTTCCAAAACAGAAATCTGAACATTGGATAATCAGATTCATAATTACTAATATAAACTTTATCAGGAATAAAGGTTGTGTATACCAGGCGAATGATACCTGAACACACACCTGATATGAATAAAACTGCAGAAGTGGAGATTTATGACTCAAACTCACTGGCATTTAAAGTCACCCTGTGGTGAAAATCCAGCTTTTAATAATGTTAGTCACATATACACTTTTGATTCGAAGAGAATGATCCAAGGGCCAAAAAAAAAAAAAACCTGTAAAATGAGCACGACCTGTGAATTTTGTGATGGGCGGCACCTGTGGTAATGAGCACAGACTGACACACTGACGTCTCTTACCCGTTCTCTGCTTTCCTCTTTAGCGTCTCCTGCTCCGCCTCGAGCCGCTGATGCTGTTCGTATGCCGCCACAAGCCTGCGGATAAACACAGTTACGTTAAAAACACCTTCCCTAAACTAATGTTCAGCCTAAACGAGTCTGAAATTCTCATCTGAAATATCGCACATAAAAAAAAAAAAAAACCTTACATTGTGTTAATCACATTTACACACGAAACTCTCGTTAGCCATGAAAAAATTCAGATCGGGTTCGAATTTTCTGCGTTTTATTCATCTGTGGTATTTTAAGGTGTTTTGACAATTCAGAGCCACCGAATGATGGATATGACGGATAAAACACATCGAACTCAGCTAGTGGTTGAAATCGGTACTGCAGTCTAAATTCAAAATACCAAAGCTCGTTATTATTAAACTGTATTTATCGTTTCAATTACTTCTAAAAATGACCAAATTTGAAAGTTGAGACTATAAGAACAGAGGAAAGTTACGTACACGTTGATGTCACTGCCGAAGTCCTCGAGGGAATTCGACCTTGCGTTGGGAGAAGGTGACGCGTGACTCGAGGGGCATGGAGCTGTCTCAGCGCCCGGTCGAAGCACAGCGATGATCTCAGGCTCGTTCTGCTGGACGTCTCCGCTGTACTCCAGCTCAAGCAGGTTCAGGTACAGCTTCGGGTTCGTACTGCGCACACACACACACACACAGTCAAACCCGAGTGCATTCAGACACCTTCGACAAGTGAACGGTCCCGTTCACAATGATCCAAAGACTCGGAAGGGAAAATATATATTTATGTTCTCTGTATATTATCTTACAATATGATGATTTCTTAATTCAAAATATGATCAGGATTGCGGGGAATTGGGCTGTTAAAAGCATCACATTTTAATTTACATTTAACATTCTGATGATCTAGAGTCACTAAAATAATCCAAACTTCCCATCAGTACCTTCAACATTTCTCACATCATCATCAGTGTATTGGCTCTAGTGGTGATGAACACGAGCTAACTCAGTTCTAGATCAGTGGATATGCGACTGGTTTTTGACTCTCACACATGAATGATGTTGAATATCTGTTCAATTTAACTCCACAATTAGATAATACCAGTTTAGCTCAACCAGTGACCAATGCGAATGTTGTTCAGTGTGTGTGTAAATGACAGAAAACACACTTCAGCAGAACATCATCAGCTCAGAGTGGAGGAATCATTACTGCTCCCAATAATGAGAATAGCACAACCCTGTCTTTATCAACGGCCTCCACCCGCATTTTTTTTTGTGCACCAATTTTTAAACCTAAAAGCATTTTGCGTGTAAAAATAATAGTATTTTTTAAAATTATGTTCTCATACCAAAAATTCTAGATTCCTTAATCACAAGTCAACCTGTTTTTTTATAATCCATAGTAGGAAAAAAATCATTTGAGAAAAAATAAATTAAATTTAAAAAATAACCATGAAATTAAACGGATTACGACATTGCTACATTGGTGCATACAAATGAAAATACTTAAATATTTGTGTTCATTCAGCGCAAATAACACGACCTCGTCTCGTTCGACGGCCTCCATCAGCACTTTCTTGGCCTTGCCGATGCTCTTCTGCACTTTGACCATCTGCCGCGCCAGCTTCACGGCGTAGAGACGAGGACTCGCTGGTGTTCTTCCCGTTGGTGATGGCGTCTCGCAGCAGGGCCTCGGCCTCGTCCATGTTCCCGTGCCGGCGCTCCAGACTCACCCGTCTCAGCCTCACCATGGCCAGTCCCGGCACCGCCTCCTCGAACGTCTTCAGGATGCTCCGGGCCTCCTCGACGCTGCCTGCGGGCGCCAGGTTTGCAGAATCAGTGTCACACACACAAACACACTACCTGCCTTAAGTTGTAGATCGGAAGATTTGTTTGGTTTTTAGAAAAAGTGTCTTCTGCTCACCAAGGCTGCATTTATTTGATTAAAAATACCAACAAAAAAATTTGTTAAATATGACCATTTAAAATCATCAGTTTTCTATGTGAATATACAGTAAAGTGTAATTTATTCCTGTGATCAAAGCTGAATTTATCATCATTACTCCAGTCTTCAGTGTCACATGATCCTTCACAAATCACTCTAATATGAGGATCTGATGATCAACACACATTTTAATCAGATGAGTTTTTTTTCAGGATGCTTTCATGAGTAGAAAGTACAAAACTGCAACATTTATTTGAAATATTTTTATCTTTAATGTGAAGACTGGAGTAATGATGCTTTGATCACAGGAATAAATGACATTTTACTGTATAATCATATAGAAAACAGATAATTTACATTGGAATATTTCCCAATATTAGCGTGTTTTTTTCTTTTCTATTATTAATCATATAAAAGCAGCTTTGGTGAGCAGAAGAGACTTTTCAAAACATTTAAAATCTGACAGATAGCATAGTCAAAATCTCACTTTTGATCGCCATAAAATGTAACTTAAGGCAATAAAAATATTAAGATAAGCCTTAGCATCACAATTTTTTATAACTTATTGACTTGTAACTTATGAAAGTTTTTTTCTATGTCAACAGTTCAATTTTGACACGAGTGCAACTTATTTTCCAGAAAACCTATAATTTGTCAAGTCACATTTATTATCCCACTTTTCAAAATAAATGCACATTGTTTCAAAGCAGCTTTTATTACTAGTTTCAGAAATTATGTAAAATATCGGTAAAAACAAAACATTTACAAATATTAAACTAAGGAAGCTTGTTTCCGCCATGGAACAAAACATTTAAAAAGATTATTGCGACTTTCTCACAATTGGGAGTTTACATGAGACTTGTGCGTTATAATGACAGAATTACGTGATATAAAGTCGAAGTTTAGTTCCCATCACTACAGGAAAAAAACAGAACTAAATATTTAGAAAGCATAAATGCGTTTTACTATAAACACTATTACTGCCAAGCCAAAGCAAAACTGAAATGTGTTCTGCAAGTTTTGCTGCTGATTTGAATGTTATTTGTGCTAGTGGTAAACAAATAGAGCCGACGAAATCGCACTTGTGGATATTGTGCGCTGAAAAAAATAATAAGGTAAGAGAAAGAACATTGCGAGCAGTTTTAATGTCGAATCGATCAATACACCATTTCACGTTGTGGTTATTTACTTACATTCCAGAAAATACAGTAATTTTGGCTTAAAGAAGGCCATACACACCTAAGATGGCTTGAGGGTGACTCAATTAAGGGATCATTTTAATTTGTTGGGTGAATTAACCCTTTAATACGTGTTTACGGAGTCAAAAGCGTAACGTTACCTTGCTGCTCCTCAAAGGCCGCCCAGAGCAAGTGGACAGTGGGTTTCTTGGGAAGGTGGACTGTGCACGCCTTCTTGAAGATGTGCCGAACGCCTCGGTGCTGTAGCTCTCCAGATACTTGGCATACTTCAGGAGAGAGAGAGAGAGGGGGAGAAAAAGAGAGGGCAAGAAAGCAAGAAACAGATAAAGAGAGAGATAGCGGGCAAGAAGAAAGCGAGACAGAAAATAGAGAGGGAGAACAAGAGAGGGCAAGAGAGCAAGAAATAGAGAGAGAGCAAGAAATAGAGAGGGCAAGAAAGAGAGAGAGGGAGAGAGAAAGAGGGAATAACAGAAGAAGAGGGAAAAGAACACATAAAACTTGAGCTTTCATTTCACATCCCCTGCACTGGTGAATTTCCACAAGATCGTTTTGAGAATTTCTGTTTTAAACCCATCAGCACCTTCATGGAACCAATAAGATAAGATTCTGTAAGGTAGAAGGAGACGGAGAGGTGCAACGTAGTTGGCAAATGCTGCAGTCAAATCTTGTGTGGCAAAGCAGGCCATCCCTAATATAACAGATACAGTCAAATATCAACGTTACACGCAAAGAGTGCAGCAAGTTTTACTGTGGAAGTGATGATATCGTTGATGGGGAAGCAGAGGGTTGGACTGAGGGAATGGAGGCGGGGTCCGCGAGCGCGTGTAGCTAACCTTGATCCAGAACTCCTCGTACAGCGCGCAGGCGATCAGGCAGCGCTCGAACAGAACCACCACACGCTCCGGCGTCCGTTCTCCAGCTCGAAGTCCAGGTACTCCCTCCAGTTGTGGAGCTGCGTCTTCTCCAGGGCCTTCACGTGGAAGTACGGCCGCTTGATCTGCGGGGACAGCGTTCGTCAGGTGTGAGTGTGTACAATCATTCATTTAAACTAAACCTAAACATATGAATGATGTGCTCACACAGCAAGAGCCAAAACCTTCCCCATGTGTCCCACACTCACCCCCTCCTCGAAGGCCCAGCGCTTGCTGACTTCATGCTCGTTGTGGTTGAACACCTCCTGCCGGGTCTCGATCACCTTGTGCCTCATGTTCTCGATCTCCGTCACTCTCTGAAGGGCAAAACACAGTGTCCTGAGCGGCGCGTCGTGACAGCGCAAACATTTTATCTCGTCTGATGTCCAGCTACGCAAAAGGTCTACGTCACCATGAGTTTGACAGAAACAGTACGGTTTGCACACCCAGTGAATCAGCTGTGGCCCAAGCCCCGGTGCTGGGAAGGGACGGTGTCATTTCGTCACGAGCCCGTCCCACTTTAAGCCCAAGTCCCTGATTGGATGCCAACCTGGACCCTCAGGTTTTCATTGGCTGCTAACGGAAAGACACCTCTTCAAACCTGCACACGTTTGCTGTCTCCAGGATCAGCTCAGACGCCCCTGCCTACCTGTGCCATGTTTGATAACCCCCAGACGGGACACGGGACGCTTACCTTTGCGGGATCCGGCAGGTCGTCCCGTTCCCGGCGGAAGCCTCTTCGCCAGGGGCGTCGTCTCCGCTAGGCTTGTTAGCGTCAGCCAGTTCCACTCGCAGCGCCACGAACTCCTCCTCCGACAGGAAGTGCTTGGGGTTGTTGCTCTGCACGTGTTCTTTGAACCTGAACAAAGAGTGATTTTACAATCAAACTGCACATGAAATTGGGGAAAAACCACAACAGTCATCAGGAGTTTCTCACTAATCACGTTTCCATTGCAGATTTGCACTTTTTTTAGCGATATTTTCTAGGCGTTTGTTAACCCGTGTTATGAGAGCGAGAGAGAGCGCATGAGAGAGAAAGCATGATGGTAAATGATGAAGTATTTAAGCCTGATTGTTAGCTTTCTTCTAAAACATCGGCCAATCAGAAACACGCATCGGCTGATGCCAATATTTAAATAATGGCAAGTATGGTGTGACGACTGATGCTCACTTCTGGAAGTGCTGCGAGTACAGCTGTGTGGGGATGCAGAGGATGCGGTCGTACACGGCCGTGACGTTGGCCAGCTTGTCCTGCTCCGTCTCCCAGGCGATGTAAGCCTCCCACAGACGGTCCGAGCGGAAGTCCGTGCCGCACGCCAGAACCGCGTGCTCATAGGACCTGAGGGAACACAAGCAGAGCACTCAAACACATCACCAGCTTTGGGTTTATTTCTCAATGTCAAAATCCTACGACTAAAGGTTCTTCACAGAGTGTGAAATTACATATAAAATCAAACCACATGTGAATATTTTTATGACGGACGAAAGTTTTGTTTGTGTAAACGTGATTGATGCAACGTGAGGTCGTATTTATTTTTTAATGCAACAAATCAGATGTGCGAGGACCTTTTTTAAAATAATACTGTAACACATTCGATCTCAAAATAAATCCTGTATATCAGATTATTTTACTTTAACACCTTCAAATGCCGAACTCAAGACATTAACATAACTACTGAAATATGTACTATTATATGAAGTGTCCATTTGACACCTATTCACACGAACTACACCACTTTATGACAAAAAAACAAAAAAACACAGAGTGTGTATTTATTTACAAAATTATACAATACAGTACATATGTAAACAAAATTAATGGAGTATGTGATTGATCATTACACAGCCCTAGTGTAGGGAGGGCTTTATCGTCCTAATAAGGCGGAATTTAATAAACAATTTAAACTCAATATATTATTGCATTGTTTTATAATGTACTAAAATACTGAGGACCAAATAGTATCTCACTACTATTTACACTTCTTGCAAACAAAACTTGCTTCTTGCTATTTTTACATGGTGTGAATAGAATTTAAACAGCCACTACCTTAACACCAAGCAGAATCATAATTCATAATGGTAAAAAAAAAAGCAGCGTCTGATCATGTGACAGAGCACATTAGTCTCTGCAGTTGAAAACCATCTTACAATGTGTAATTATATAGGCTATAACAATGCAGGAGTGACGGCTACATTCGTATAGACCATTTTGCAAGATGTAAACACTGGTCCAGAAACACTTCCTGTTTCAGTTTGTAACTGTTTTCTTTATTTCACTTAAGAAATAAAGAAATCTTAAAGATGTTTGTTTAACTTTTTGATTCAGTTTTACATGTTATGTTTGTTGTATTTTATCCCAGCTTTTGTAGTGTTAAAAAACTGACACAGGAAGTGCTTCTGGACCAGTGTTGTTTACATCTTGCAAAATGGTCTATAGTGTGTGTGAGTGTGTGTAGTCACAAATAAACCACAATGAGCTTGTGGAATAACCTGTCAATCATTACGAATAGTGTAGAGGAAACCAAAAAGAGCCAATAAGAGGAACAGTTTTACTTGCATGTGCCTGTTGCTTTCTGAAAACAAGCCGAACCAAGAAGAAAATAGAACAGTGTAACACATTAAATCCTGTTTCAGAAAAAGCTGGTCTGGGCAACTCGTGGTGTTCTCCAGGTTATGCACTTACGCTCGGATGCGGTTCTCCGCCTCGCCGTCACTGGTGTCCTGGTTCTCTCGCAGGAACGTGATGTAATGAAGCCACAGGTCCACGCTGAGCGGGATGGCCTGAAGACCTCGCCGGTACACCTGCAGAGAATATACACGAGCCATGGAGTATAAATTGTATAAAGTAGTATAAGAGTATAAATAAATTGTATTTAATTTGTGACTGACAACAAAAGATGATTTTCATGAGTTTTGCAGATTGATCAGACTCACCTCATCGGCCATCTGGATGTAACCATGTTTCCGCTCAATATCAGCGTATTTCTTCCAGTACCCGTAACAGTACGGATAGTGCAGGAAGAATGAATCAAACGCCTTCCTCGACGCCACCAGGTGGTTCTGAAACAAAGGAAACGCTGATGAAGCTTGTGATGAGCCGGCACTAAAGGGTTAGCTAGTTCACCCAAAAAATGAAAATCATAGATATTATAAAATAAAACGATATGAATGGAGCAGTCTTCTGAAGAAGCCCAAAAGGTTAATCGAGAGACCGATGTGAACACTTCAGCCGAATACTGAATTATTATTTATATTTGAAAGCAGATAAATCTAAATTTAATACAATTACACAAACAATTCTCTCCATTATATCCATGCCCCAAACACACAACTCTAATCTTATGTTCTCATTATAATGTTATGAAGCTGATATGACACGTTGCATGTTGTACGTTCACGTCACGAATAGATACATAATTATTGCGATACACCCCTAGTGAATAACTTTCAATGGAGGGACTTGATCAAAAATATCTTCGAAGTTTTGAAGATGAAAGTGTTCAGTGCTGTACCTCTTGCTCCACATACTGCAGAAGGTAGACCCATCCATTAAAGTCCTCCGGATTCTCTTCCACGACCTTCGAGAGACGCTCGTACTCTGTGGGAAACTCGGGTTCTGTGGTTCGGCTGGTTCTGCTGGGGTTTCGGCTGCTGGTTCTGCGAGCTCTTCTTTGGGAGCATCTTCCAGCTCCATATTGGAAGGGCTCTCGGAGTCTCCCTCCTGTTTCACCGGATCCACAGGTTGGTCCACGACGTCTCCATTCGATTCCGTCTTCTGCCCATCAACCGGGTCTGAGTTTTCCAGAACGGGGTCAGACGGACTGGTCTTCGGGTCAATGTTTTCCGCTGCGGACTTCAGATGCTCCAGCGAGAACAGCTGTAACTGCTCCACGGCGGACTCGCTGGGTTTCCGGGTTCTGGGGGAGGAGCCGGCGCCGTGGTCCAGTCGGGTGCGGTCGGTTCTGAGCCCTCCATTGCAGACGAGTCCCCGTTATCAGGGGCGTTCGTGTCCAACATCCCGGTCATGGGCTCAGCTGAAACAAACCAATGGGAAACCGTTACGTAAAACAAGGTTTTGGCCAGCAAACACGATCTTACCATGTGTTTTTGTGAGAAAATATTTAAATATCCATTTTTTTTAGTTATATTAAAAAATATCCTGTCTCTTCACAGCTTTATAATGATGCCTTAGATTTTGAAGCCCAAAAAAGTGCATCTATCCATCATAAAAATAATCCATGACAACATGTGTTAAGAAAGGTTTATGATGCGACGCTATGTGTTTGAGAGAAAAATATCCATATTTATAGCTTTGTAAACTATACACAGGCTACAGTCAACCACCATCATTGAAGCCATGCATTTTTGTAAGCAAAATATCCATATTTACTTCCATTATAGTAAAATTTATCATAGCTCTTCAGAGCTTTATAATGGGAGTAAATGACGCCTTGGATTTTGAAGCCCAAGACGTGCATCCCTCCATCATAAAAGTAATCCATTCGACTCTACGGTGTTTATGAAGGCCGTCTGAAGTGTTTTACGAAAAATATCCATATTTATGCTTTTACCTCTAATCACTGGCTTCCATCAGACAGTCTAGTGCCGCCGGAAGTGACCTCTGACCGTCACATCACATAAGAATAGTTATAAAAATGGATATTTCACTTCAGAATGCCTTTATTAACACCCCTGGGGTCGTAGTTCATTATGATGGATGGACGCACTTATTTGGGCTTGAAAATTAAGGTACCATTTACTCCCATTATAAAGTTTGGGATTTTTTTTATAACCGTGTTCAGCTTTAAGAATAAAAAGACAAATACACCCTGAATACCTTGAGGGAGAGTAACATTAAATCTCAAGACAACAACCATCTCAATACTTTTGCTGTCAAAAAAATGTCAGTTGTGATTCAATATGCGCTATTAACACAAGATAACCGCAAATTTTGACATATTTTAAAGCTTCGAGTTTCCATTCTATTTAAACAGCAGGCTTGACTGATGTGAATCTACTAACTCTGCAAACAGCAACTTTACATCAAATCAACTCAGATATTCCAGAATATTCACTAAAAACACACACAAAAAAACCGCGAACGGAGATCGGAGAACGATGACAACGAAGAAACAAAAACCTTAAGAATTTGTTTATGGTTGTATTGAATGTTTGTCGCGTTTCCTGGTCAAACGACACACGATGGTTCGTCGAAGTTAAATTGTTAAAAAATGGTTCGCCTATTGATTAAAAAAGGCTTTAGAAATCCGCTCGATTTGTTTTAAAAGGCTAATTAGTTTTCAAATCAGGAAAACTTGTTATAAAATTATGAAAACATTTTCAATAGCATCGGTGTGGTTCCGGCCTGCTCTCTTCACGCGTTAGCTGAACTGCTAACGACCCGACGCCGTTGATTTACCTCAGAGTGTTCTAGAAAAGACCGCGCGCTAATCGCGGGAAATACACGGAGAGAAGAATACTTACCAGAATCTTCCATGAAACTGGGTTAAAACGTCAGATATTTGCGCAACTTCTTCGAAGTTTTTATGCGGCTGATAACATGTGGTCGAACGGCCGCGCTCTAACGCATTCAACACAGGCTGCTATCGAGGAAAGGACACGAATGCTTTGCGCATGCGCACTGCGCGCTACGCAACTCAAAACATAAAATAAAAGGCGCCGCGGCACAATTTGGGATAAACATGAAAGCCAATTTCCCTCACATAAAAAAGTTAAATCTTGATTATGACACAACATGTCGAAAATTATAGAATACTAGATACGTCATATTTATTTAGCTATAACAAGAAATCCGAAAATTGTGACTTAAATGTCATGAATTTTAAACCAGAAATTCAGCTTTATCTGCATTCAAATCTAGTCTTAAAACATATCTCTTTTGTTGGCTTTTAGTATGACTTGTTTTGTTCTTCTCTGTTTCCTTTTATCTGTTATATTATGGTCTTTGGTTTGTATTGTACACTTTGGTCTGCCTTGCTTTCATTAAGCATTATATGTGGCAGAAATGGGCTTCCATAAGATTAAAAAAATTAAGTTTATTTGAAACACCTGACATCAAAGTGTAGAAACAGCAGTATGGAAGTTACATTTGCATCAATGTAACTTTTTTTTACTTCATTTAGCACTTGTCTGGTTAATTTGTGAAATCAGTTCACTGCATGCATATTAACAGCATGCATTCAGTCTAAATGTGTTATTGTACATACTGCCACAGCTTTACATTTTACAAAAGATTTTCTTTCTTAAATTATTAAACAAAATATATTGTATAAACACTGTAGGCTGGTATATTGAAAGGTCTTATTATGAAACTGATATTTACTTATATAACAATGTTTTATTGTGTGTTACAGCAATAGTCCTGTTTTGGTTGAATTGAATAACTGATACTAGTGTATTTTCAAGACATTAGTTTTCACATATGATTAACATTTCAAACTATTCGTAAATAAATGTTGGGTTTTTCCAGTTCATGGATGTAAATCGCCTCTTAAGTTCAGGGCTATTAAATAAGGAAGTTATTTTTGACATGCAAATTCTTTGAAAATAACACATCAAGCACTCACAGCTAAATGGCTGGTTAGTTTAGGCTCTTTATTAAAAGCCGATTATTTGGGGAGAAAATGCAAATATAGGTGTATTTAAAAGGTTTGTATAGTATTTTATTTAAACAAGGCATTTTTTGAAATCGATGGTACGTCATAAGCTCCGCCCTTTAACGTAAAAATGACGCTAGTGAGGGATTGGAAGGACAGTTATGCAAAAACTCACGTCCAAAAATTTTTGTGGTCGAATATTAAAAATATTTCATTGCAATGCATATCTGAACGCTTTTTTAAAAAGGAGTGCCTTTAAAAAAACAACACAATTATTTCCGACTTTCAATGGCCTCCATTTCATTCAGTTCGCGCCTATGAATCCTACTATAGCGAAGGTTCACGTTCATCTTTTGAATATTAATTATCGTGCGTGCGACCGTCGCTGGATTATTAATTAAAGGGACAGCTCACCCAACCAATGAAAAACTGGTTATCGCTTAGTAACCACCAAGTTGTTCCAAATCTGTATGAGTTTCTTTCCTCTGACGAACACAAATAGTTTAAAGAATGTTGATAATCAAACAGTTGACGGACACTATGGAAAAATGCTATGAAGTCAAATGTCTGGTTACCAACATTCTTTAAAATATCTTATTAAAGCAATAAGCTCCTTGAAGCTGTCTTTTACAGTGAATTTAGAACAGCTAAGAGGCGTTAGGCATGACTCGGAGCGGAGGAAAACCCCCTTAGCTGTTCTAAATTCACTGTATATCACTGTTCTAAGGGGCTTATTGCTATAAAAGGGTTACCCCATAATGATGTTCATTTTAATATTTATTTTATTTCTAAAAATACAGCAACAAAACAGCAGCAACAAAAAATAACGTATAACACATTGTATTCCTCCACCAATCAATGTAGTTCCAAAGAGGTTGCTAAGCAACACATGCCACAACAAAGCATCACAAACGGCAGTTGGGCAGTAACACTAATGTAATGCGCTCACAGGTGTGTGTGTGTGTGTGTGTGTGTGTGTGTGTGTGTGTGTGTGTGTGTGTGTGTGTGTGTGTGTGTGTGTTTGAGTGATTTACAACGACTTCAAATGCATCTCAACCAATCAGAATCAAGGACTGGAACTATCCGCTTTATAAAATATTTTAAAGGTTGTTGATAACCAAACAGTTGACGGATACTATGGAAAATACTATGGGTGGTTACCAACATTCTTTAAAATATCTTATTTTGTGTTAAGCAGAAGACATGACGTCAGTAATTCAAAGGACATTCAGTCTTTTCAGTATTAAATGAAGCCAAGTGGTTATGAACAGTCTAATAGAAAAACAAAGTGTGGTCTAACTTGTAGGACTAGTCTTAGCGGTTTATGCCACAAGACATTCTGGTTAAGGTTAAGTTCGATATATAACGTTTTACACATTTGCAAAAATATGTAAATATGTGGAAAGTAATGGAAAGTAATGCGACACATTACTTTTACGTTACGTTTTCTCATATGACTTTTCATTTATCTTGTTTTTGGTTTTATATATATATATATATATATATATATATATAATCTCAAGGGATCTCAAACTCAATTCCTGGAGGGCCACAGCTCTGCACAGTTTAGTTCCAACCAGCTCCAACTCACACCTGTAAGGAAGTTTCTAATCCTGAAGACCTTGATTAGCTGAATGGATCTGGATCAGGTGTGTTTGATTAGGGTTGTAGCAAAACTGTGCAGAAGTGTGGCCCCCCAGGAATTGAGTTCTGAGATCACTGATATATATATATATATATATGCAGGGATTTACTGGCAGTATTTTAGATACATGTATTTAAAAAAAAACACGTATGCTATTTGAAATACAAAATTTACTATTTTGTAAGCCTTTGGAAATAAATCCAATATACACTTAGGCTACCTAAAGGATTATTGGGAACACCTGTTCAATTTCTCATTAATGCAATTATCTAATCAGCCAATCACATGGCAGTTCCTTCAGTGCATTTAGGGGTGTGGGCCTGGTCAACACAATCTCCTGAACTCCAAACTGAATATCAGAATGGGAAAGAAAGGTGATTTAAGCAATTTTGAGCGTGGCATGGGTGTTGGTGTCTGAGTATTTCACAATCTGCTCAGTTACTGGGATTTTCACACACAACCATTTCTAGGGTTTACAAAGAATGGTGTGAAAAGGGAAAATCATCCAGTATGCGTCAGTCCTGCGGGCGAAAATGCCTTGTTGATGCTAGAGGTCAGAGGAGAATGGGCCGACTGATTCAAGCTGATAGAAGAGCAACTTTGACTGAAATAACCACTCGTTACAACCGAGGTATGCAGCAAAGCATTTGTGAAGAAGACACAACACACACAACCTTGAGGCGGATGGGCAACAACAGCAGAAGACCCCACCGGGTACCACTCATCTCCACTACAAATAGGAAAAAGAGGCGACAATTTGCAAGAGCTCACCGAAATTGGACAGTTGACGACTGGAGAAATGTCGCCTGGTCTGATGAGTCTCGATTTCTGTTGAGACATTCAGATGGTAGAGTCAGAATTTGGCGTAAACAGAATGAGAACATGGATCCATCATGCCTTGTTACCACTGTGCAGGCTGGTGGTGGTGTAATGGTGTGGGGGATGTTTTCTTGGCACACTTTAGGCCCATTAGTGCCAATTGGCGAAGAATCAATAACAAGAAGAATCAAGGCAGTTCTGAAGGCGAAAGGGGGTCAAACACAGTATTAGTATGTGTTCCTAATAATCCTTTGGGTGAGTGTAATTTATATTTAAATACATTTAAGATGAGTCAACCTCTTTATCAGGGTATACTGGTTTCATGCATCATCTATTTCAGACACGCCCCCCTCACACACACACACACCCATGTGAGCTGCAGTACAACTGCATTGGATCAGCAACTTTTCTGGAGTAAGGTGAGGATGTCAAGATCAATTCTACTTGTTGATTAAAATTAAATTTAGAGGCCTGAATAAATAAAGTTATTCAGATTTGCCTTTAGTTAACATGAACGAATAAAGAGCACAGACAAGTGGGAAAATAGCGTTAGCCAATCAGTCTTAATCGACTGTTGATTTTTATTAACTACATAAAATAAATATAAAATTACTATACTTGGAAATATGGATGTAACGATATCGGTGTCATAGTTTCTTCATTCATTCACTGTGACCTATACCAGAGACTGTTTATATAGAGACATGCCACTTCCTCAATCTATATAGGGAAAACCCGTAACACCAAAGATGGCGGCCGAGTGGCATGACTTGCCTAAAAGGACTTTGCCTATACCTGCACTGGATGGCCAATTTCACATGTATTTTGTGTATTTTCTAAATAAAAAATACTGTCTTGTGTATTTAAATATATTTTTCACACAGTATTTTGTATTTTTACTTTAAATACATTTCCATTTTCCATCTCTGCATGTATGTAGACGTGTTTAATTCAGTTCTGTGTCCTAATCCACCCACCTTTTGTATCCCATTACTTTAAGTAGAAATAAATTGCACTTCCAAAAAAAAACATCTTTGAAAACATCTTGTTCTACCATCCTATATATAAATGAAACATCCCAAGGCGGCTAGCTTATTTTAATGTGTAATCAAAATCCAGTCTGTTAAATATTAACTACGACATCGCTGACGCAGCCGCTATCCGACCAATGGCGAAACACGCCTCATGAATATTAATCAGCAGTGCCTTCGCCGTAGTAGGAAGCGAACGCCAAATGGCGCAGTGCGCGTGAGCGAGAAACAGGAAGCAGCGCTGAAGCGGGTCCGCACCTTTTCCGGTAATACCAAGAGGAGAAGCAACACGACCGGGACCGAGAGAACGAGGACCGGAGAGAACCGAGCCGACAGAACCGAGCCGGGGCGCGCGACCGGGCGGCTGATATACGAGGTGAAGCGGCGCGCGCTGAGGCGCGTTCGCGCTCGCGTTCAGTACGCGTACGGAAACTCACGTACAAGAATAAAGTTAGTTGTGTTGGACACCCCTCCCTTTTTCTCATCCGCTCTCTCTTGTGTTTCAGGGACAGAAGAGGGGAAAGAGGAAGAGGGCTTGTTTGGACCGGAACCAGAACTGATGATCTGAAGTGTGTGTGAAGGGAATGAGCGCGAGCGAGCGGCGACCCGACAGTCGGTACACAAGAAGGAAGTCAGAAAGAAAAGGCCTATTTTTGTTTTTTCTTCATTCATTTTGAGTTCCGCTCAACGCAAACTCACATTTCCCAAGTGTATTAGATCCACATTTTTTATTTATTCAAGGAAAAGCGTTGAGTCATATGTATTTCTGTGAAGCCGCAGGACCAAAAAAACACACTTTTTGCATCACACATACTATTTATGCACAGCCAACAAAATGGGGAAGATGCTTTCCAAGATATTTGGCAACAAGGAGATGAGAATATTAATGCTTGGACTTGATGCGGCAGGAAAAACCACGATTCTTTACAAACTCAAACTGGGACAGTCGGTCACGACCATCCCGACCGTCGGATTCAACGTGGAAACCGTGGCGTATAAGAACGTGAAGTTTAACGGTGTGGGATGTGGGCGGTCAGGATAAGATCCGGCCCCTGTGGCGGCACTATTACACCGGCACGCAAGGACTGATCTTCGTAGTGGACTGTGCGGTCGGGAACCGTGTCGACGAGGCCCGACAGGAGCTTCATCGCATCATTAACGACCGCGAAATGCGCGACGCCATTATCCTGATATTCGCTAACAAGCAAGATCTCCCCGACGCCATGAAGCCACACGAGATCCAGGAGAAACTCGGCCTGACCCGGATCCGAGACCGCAACTGGTACGTTCAGCCGTCCTGTGCCTCGACGGGCGACGGACTCTACGAAGGGCTCACCTGGCTCACGTCCAATTACAAATCATAATGCAAGTCAAAACTTAGAAGCAATTAACCAATAACTTTTTCATACGCCCGTTCTTTGCTTTCTTTCAGCACTCTGTATAATCCTTCTGTTACGTTTCGAATGTTCGTAAAGTAGTGCCGTGCGACCGATTAATCGACATCCAGAATAAACGTTTGGTAAATATGCAAATATTTCTTAAATAAAAATATGTATTTATATATGCTAAATAATTCCGTGAGCAGAAACTTGTATTTCAGATGCGATTAATCGCGATTAATCGGACGCTACTGTAAAGTATTACTTAACTCAGAAGCTGTGGGAAGGGTTTGTTTGTTTTTGTTTGTTGTTTGTCTGAAGACCCAGTTGTTCTAGTCCTGAAATGGCAGCTTGTTTGTTTACCTCTGTGCCATCATCACTTATGCCGAATGTATGGAGAGCATTTCAAATAAACTCACCAACCCAGCAGATCCAGTGTGTGTTCCTGAAGATGCACTTTCCCCTGAGCTGCTGGTGATGTGAAGCCAGGGGAATTATGGGTAATGAAAACCAGTCTTTCTGAATGGTGAGCGGTGTCAGGCCTGGTTCTGGTACCGGTTCTCTCTGCGCTGCACCGCTCACATCAGCCTTTTTTTGTCTCATGATAAATTAATGCTTTGTTTCATTATTTTCACTTCTATGTTATGCTGGAGAAATAATAAAATCTGTATATATACGTATATATATCTCGAGTATAAAGTGATTGTATCTTCTTGACGTGGAAGAACGCGCCAGTGCTTTAAAACACCGTTTAAGTGTGTTTTTATGGTGAATTTCACGATACGTGTTGTTAAAATGTTACACTTTAGGAAGTGTTTCAGAGTCGTCATGTCGAAACGAAAGGGTTATGCATGAAATTTTGTTATTTTGAATTTAAGGTTAAAGAATGTGAGGAATGTGCTTAAATTACTATTTATTTATGATTTATTTTTCAAATTTAGTAATTTAAAGGTAAATGAAAAAAAATAACAGCATTTAACAATTGAAAACATTATCAAAATGAAATGAAATATGCTTTCTGGGGAAAAAAGTATAATTTTAGGACTTTTAATGGTGAGACTTTTATTTTTGTAATCAGGCTCTCAAAAAACGGATTTAGAGTTATTGGTCGATTTATCGGTTTTCAAATATAAAGAATTATGGGTTTTGGCCAAAATGTTCATATAGATGTTAAAACTGTGTTTCAGTGGAAGGCCGGTTTACGAGTTATATCTGATATCAAGTGTATATAAAGTTCATCATTAGTATGAAAGAAGAGATTTGCGTCATGCTGATCAAAGTTTATTAAATGCCGTCGCCAGTGCTTTCATAGCTCATATTTCATTGATCAATGCATCATGAAGACATGTTCTCACATTTAACCCCTTAATTAAAAGTTAAAAAGAAATTAATTGTGAGGTTAAAATTAAGACTGTGATACAATATTTAATTTTTTATATTGATTTTGCTGTGAAATGTGACCTGATGACGACTATTTTATTTTTAAGTCATGGCCTCACTTAGTATGTGCGGTTCTATGAATATGCAAATGAGCCCGCCTCCACTCACTCACTCAGAGATCCACTGGTTGACGATCACACGTTGATCTGATTGGTTACAAGGTGGTTTGTGACGTCAGAAACACCAGCGATTTCAAAGTGTGTTTTTGAGACTGTCTTTGGTTCACTGCAGTTTTAAGGAGGAAATACACTTATGAACACACACATGTGTACCACATACACAAACACACTCATATACACACACACACACTCACTGTCTCACACTCATAAACACACACATGATTTGAGGATTCATTCATGTCAGAGTTTGGGTTTGTTGAGATCATACGCTATATTTATAAACTGCCATCTTGTGTCGTTACTGTTTCATATTTCTGTTCTCAGATCTGCTGTTATTATTATTATTCTGTTCTCTTTCCCACAAACAGTCCCTGAAAGAGGAAACCATGAGCTCCGTTTTCCTTCCTTCCTGCCGCAGCTGAACTCAAGCTTTAGCGATCATACATAACTGTGCAGCCAAGGTTTATAACACTATATTTACTAATCACTCATTACAATCCAGAACTGAAGACGCATTAAACACTCACACTGCAATATATGAAATATCAGAATATCTCCCTAACACTGACGAGAGAACACAACAGCCAACAGCACTATCAGATTCAAAATATATTCATAATATAGTATTGATTTCAATAAGTTGCTTCACACATAAACAATGTGTATTTATGCGCCTTAATCTTTTCAAGTTAATAATACTCAAAATGTAATTACAAACCACTTCATGTTTTATAATAATGACCAATTTAGGATTGGATTTTATTTGTGAGAATAGCCCAAAAAAGTCAATTTGAGTTAATATTTATAATGCATTTTATTTTATTTAGTCTACCATGATAATAAAATCAAAACAAAAACCACAAAGAAAAATTATGTTTGTTTTGTTTGTTTTTTTTTTGCATGAGAAAACATTTATATAATAAACAAGTGGTTTAAAATGCATTTAGTCTATTATGATATGGAAATAAAAAATAAATAAGTAAAAATGTAGCCTGTCACCTATAACAAAACTAAATTATGCAAACTTTAAAAAATCATTTATTAAATAAATATAGTGAATATACTTGTCTTTAGTCTACTATGATATGCAAATAAAAATCAAAACCGCAAAGAAAAATGTTCTATTCCCTACAGTGAAAACTAAATTATGCAAACAATAAAAAATTGCATTAAAATCAATCCTTTATGAAATAAACAAGTGGTTCTTTAATATTAAGCATATATAAGCCTTTACATCTGCAGTATTTGTTAGATTTGCTCGACTATTAAAACTGTTCATGAACGATATTTAGTTTCTTCTCTATGATATGAGCTTATGCTAGACTTCAGAATCATCAGACACATTTTTACTCTATTTTACAGTGACGTAATGCTCAAAGGCAATCCGGGACACGTCATTGCGCGCCACGCCGAGGGGTGCGCGCGCCTCGAGGATTTATGAATGAACACACGAAACGTCACCTTACACCTTCACGACTATCGATCACACACACTGTCCGATTAAAAATCACGGGGTCATTGATCTAGGGCCGGGTTGGCGTTTGTAAAGCGCGCGCCGGCATCGCGCGTCCCCCCGCGCCTCACACATGGCTCGCGCCACTCCGCCGCTTCTGGACCAGATGAACAGGATTCGCTCCGAGTTCTTCACGCGTTATGATCCAGTGAAGAGCCATGCGCTCCAGACGCGACTCCCGCGCGCGTTCCGTGTAAACCCGACGCTTTCTTCAACGCTTGATCGGTTCCGCTGACTCGCGCGGCTCGACCCGGTTCTGTGACACCGAGAGTGTGTGTGGCTGGAGAAACAGTGTGTCCAGTCCCATGTTGCAGCCGAACCAGCACGAACATGCCCGCTCAAAAGATCCGGTGAAATACGGCGAACTGGTGATCCTCGGGTGAGTGATGATTGATGATGATGATGTGATAGATTGATGATGAGATGATGAAGCGCATTTACTACAGCTGCGCCTGATGTTTTACTCACTTAATAATGCTGGGTTAAAAATAACCCAACGCGTAACCCAACTACGGGGTGGTATAGCAGCAGCACCTTCTCAGCTGTGGGTTATTTTACAGTTGGGTTAAAAGCAACCCAACATTTAAGAGAACTCTTTATTAGTTAATAACTTAATAATGTTGGGTTAAAAAATAACCCAACTGTGGGGTGGTATAGCAGCAGCACCTTCCCAACTGGGTTATTTTAACCCAAAAGCATTGGGTTAAGT